>JAHWXV010220952.1:0-35417 GCA_024586415.1 Phrixothrix hirtus | reverse complement strand
TTATATATATATATATATATATATATATATATATATATATATATATATATATATATATATATATAATTTGTTATGACGCGATTAGAAGTATTTCGATATTTTGTAAATATAAGAAAACTATGTTTGTGATTTTAGTTACGAGTAGTACTCGTAGATAAACTTAAAGTATACAGACTCATATTTCACACATTTTGTTCGATTCAAATAGAACCATCAACAGCTTCAGGTTTATTAGGCACCGTATACGCGTGTGCTATAACCTCAACCTCTTGTATTACATATTATCTAAAAGTACTCTATACTTCAATACTCCTTGTTCAATTGATTTCTTGATTTCTTGTAGATGAAAGAATATTTTAAGTACACATGAAGATAAAGAGGACGAGGTTTATTGATTATCCCTCTCCTTAATTTAAGTGTCCTTATTAGAACGGAAGCGGTTGCTTTTCATCATTTGTCTAATTATAACCTAGTTTTTATTAATTAATAGTCATACAAGAAGATTCGAATTAATATATATCCCAAGTTATGAAAAGATAATGGGTTTCTATTCATAAAGATCACTTGCAAAATCGAGTTATTCATTTAAAAAGATAATTAACAGTTTTACAATCAGAAGGACTACTTTAATTGAAAAGTGCTAAACAGATCGCGATACAATGTTAATAAAAACCAAAACCATATCTTTTATTATTCCTAGTTGGCCACGATTTTAAATTTTGTTTAACAAATGTATGTATATATTATAGGTAACATATTTATTGTATATACTTATAAATTAAGGACTTTTAATTTAATCTTATTTTTAAAATGAAAAGGACATCGTTTAATAATAAAAGGTTTGTCGCCAACGGAATTTTTTAATAAAAAAATATGTATTGTGTAAGTATCGCACATTCATTTACAATTTAAGGAGAAACGGCCTGGAGGACTTCAATATGCCAGTACATACTTAGGGAAGATGATCCTTGCAGAAATTCAACAACTACCCCAGAAAATATCTAAGAAATACATGACATTGTTTTGGACGATCCCATATTGAAAGTGTTTTAAATTGTTAAGGCATTCAGATAATGGGAATTTCATATCCTTCTGAAAGAATTACGCATGAAAAAGTTTATATAGCAAATTCGGCGACACCTTTCCTAAAAAATGATCAAAAACGCATTCGAATGAAGTTTTCTCAAGACTGTTTGAACCAATTTAAAGATACGATTGAGTTTCTCCGTCGATTTGCAATAGATAAAACATAGGTATGCCAGTAACCACCGGAGACAAAATAACGATTAAAATAATGGAAGTATCCTAATTCGCCTCTACCAAGAGGCAAAAGTTATGATTGAATTTTTCTGGAATACTCACTGTCAAGTAGTTAAGCGGTTATGAGATGGTGAATATTTTGCATCATCTGAATCAAAAAATGTATGTAAGCGAATCGAAATTACCAAAGAAGAATATCACCTTTCATCAGCTCGGTACTCTTAGGACGCAGAAGTTTCAGATTATTATTCACAGGGACAGAGTAAATCTCGACTTTTTATTAAAAGATAGGGTCCCAGATGCAGATTAATTCTACAAGAGTTTTTAAATAGTTGAATAGGAAAAAGTAGTTGGAATTCATATCTGCATCTAACTGTTATGACGTAGATTTACACACTGAAATCAAACGCAAAATACGCAACAAACAATGAATCAAAAATAAACTACAAATTAAAATTAAATTTCGTAAATTAGTAGTATAGTTTGCACTTCCGGGACTAAAACACCTCATTTAATCACTTGTTTCCATGACTAAAGCGTCGCTATCCAATATAAAAGGATTAAAATTTTACTGTAGTTCCTAGGAGAATAATAGTATATTATATACCAAGGGACTAAAATGCTTCTTTTGATCCCGAGAGAGAAAGGAAGAAAGCTTAACACATTTTTCGAAGACATTTGAGCTCGTCCTAAAAGTCAATTCCTTGGTTTCATTAATAATTATTGTGCCAGAAAATTGTAAAATGGTGTTATTACGCATTAACCATGGCCCACACTATGTGATATGAGCTTTGCCACGGTGCGATCGTAAATTTAGCCACATAATTTATAAAGTTCTCAATTGGGCCCTACGCCCCTGTGGTTATTAAAATTAGTAATTCCCCTGAATTAGCGGGTTTACTTCGGTCAACACAGTGGAGAATAGGATGGGTTTTACAATTGCGTTGAGTCTAATTAAGCTAGCATTCAGAGATTTTAAGTAGGTGTTCAAAAATCCATGAAACAGTCGTAAATAAGGGTGAAATAGTCGTAATAAGGGTGCCACTTTGTTTTTTAAGTAGGTGTTCAAAAATTCATTAAATTGTCGTAAATCATGGTGCCACTTTGTTTTCAACAATAACAGGAAGATAAGAGTTCAAAAGTTTGTTGTTATAGAGGCCGGAAAACAAAGAAACTGATCTCCAAATCTTTAGATCTAGGATAATATTAATGGGTACTTATAGTAAGGTAGCTCTTTTTATGTACGTCGCTGAATTCCCTTTTCGATCATGTAAAATTCCAACAGACTACCTAAACTGGTTAATCACTTAAAAAGTAATCTAGCTCCTGATAGAAAGTATGTGTTATTACAATTAACAGGTCTACATATAAAAAGAATATGATCTGTACTTAAAAATCTAATATAATGTAAAGTAAAGTAAAGAATGTGAATTACGATTAATAATTTACATGCATCCCCGGAAGGGGATAGTGGAAAGAATAATTTTTATACTTAAATCAAGGGACCCTTGTGTGATTAATAACTAAATTATTCTAAATTGAACAAGAAAGTATTTGCACTAAAATAACCTTCATTATTATGAACAATTAAAGTTTAAAGAAACGCTAGTCTCTTATTTATGATATCAACGAACTCGTCTTGAATTTATATGTGATCGACTAGTTCGTCTCAGCAGGATTAACTTAACGAAGGGTGAAGATCGGTGGAGATTAAATAACGGATAAATCACTTACTTGGTGTTCTGCAGATCGATACCTCCGAAGAAATCGAAAATAACAAACGTGCTGCCTAGGATATTCTTCTTATCTTTACATATAACCTTGTCGAACTTAAACCCTTTGGTTCCGAATCGACAGGAAATTGAAATTGACCCATTTATTATTTATTCGCACTGGGCGGAAATCGACCAAGTTTCTACCAATTTGATCCCTAAATACACCCTACAGGCAACTCTTCAATTATATTCGTTGAATAACGCCAAGACACACACATTACGATAGCGCAACCTAACTCTGCAGTTTTCAGATCTCGACTATTGGTAAAATGTGTATTTCTCCTTGAAATTGAATGGGGAAGACGAGAGGGGTTAACGTTTATTTTTAGACTTGTTAACCTTCACACGAGAATTGTTGAATAAATATTTTTAAGAACAATGCTTCTATGTTTTATAAAACGTAACTTACGATTTTCGAATATTAATAATTGTTAATAAAATGAAATTATACAATTTACAAATTTACAATTGTGATTTTGACGTAAAACAGATACTGGTAATCTATCAATTAGATATTATTATTACCAGCGGAAGCATGTACCGGGTGTTTCCAAATGAATGACCCATGTGGTAAGAATTCCAGACGCGCTCACAAATTTTTGTAGATCAAAATAGGTTGTTTATCGTACATAATTCTTATTTATTTGCCACATGATTTTCATGACTCACGGTTAATTAATATTAGCCAAATTATTGTATAGTAGAAACATAACTAACACATTTGAGCTCAAATTGCGAAGTACATTTTCTTATATTCTGCGTTGCTTGTGGTAAGCATGCAATGATCAGACAAATATTATTTTAATTGTTCTCTGTGTGCCCTACTTATCCATGATTGAGTATTTAATATTTACGTATCCGATCGTCAATTTTTTAAAGTAGTAATAAGCATTGATAACTTGTTTTGTGGGTTTATGGTGCTATTTATTTGTTTTTCAAAAAGATATTAATTTCATGATTCATTTTATTGCATTTACTGGCAAGAACTAATTCAGCAAGTTACCTTTCATTTTATGTATGAGATGGAGACAAGACGATTTTCTCGCTTTTAATTAATGAAAAGATTTGATTGAGTTTGTATCAAATTCCTTTTACTGATAATTTTATCAACAGCTTCAAAGTTTAGTTATTCTGTATTCATTTATATACCGGATAGAATCGTCGCAAGTTAAGAATAGTGCTTTACGTCAACTTTTTTGAGCATCAATGATCATTAAATATTACAATAATGACACTAAAGAATTAATTGTGAAGCTGAGGATTTAAAAAACTACCTCTTGTTAATAAATTTACTGAATTGCAATAACTGTCCCTACATCGTTGATATTAGCTTATTGAGCATCTCAAACTGTACCGCTTAGGTACAGGTAAGATTTTTTACCATCATATATAAAGGGGTATACCAATATCCCTGGACAGCTGTGCACGGAAAAGGTGGCATTGAAATTCTCGATTTCGTCTTATTCAGCACGTTGTTTGAACGATATATTAGCGTCAACCTATACCGGACTCGACTTTGCTAGCCTAGTAGCCTTCGACACCCCACTATTACGTTGTACGTGCCGTAACCACATTTTGGCACGTGACAAATTTTAATATATTTAAATTGAACTTGGGGCCAATTTCATAACAAATTTAAAGTTGCTTTTACTGCTATAACTATGATTATCAATACAATTGTAACTTGATGTTAAAATTAACTTTAAAATAAAGTAACTTTTAGGTATATTATAAAACTGGCCCTTATAATTAAAAATGTTATAAAAACAAAAAATGAAAAGAAATTAATATATTGAATTCATTGAATTTGCAATTCATTAAGAACTACTCGTACTAATACTACTAAAGTTAAATCTCTGAAAATTTCTTGAAACTAAATGACAAAAATTTAACAAATACTTTACTTTTGAAATGCTAAAGTTAAGTCACAAAGTAGTCAAGTTTGAGTCAATAAGATTAATAGGTAAGGTTGTTATTTTATATGCCATTTTTAAACATCGCAAATGACTTCACAAGGTTAGCTGCATCAATTAATGCAGATAACTTAAAGTAAAATAAATAATACCTGGTCCGATTATTGCGTTTAGCATTAGTAGTTAGCCTTACTTAATGATCGATAATTGATCCAAAAATGGTATCCTTTAGAAACCTCCCTACATCAGCACTATAAACCCAAGAGAGCAAACAACAAAGGAATGTACACCAACATTATTTATGGAACGTCCAAAAATATACCCAATAAAACAAAATAAGAAAATTAATTAAGCGACTTTTTCGGTTTAAAACGAATATGATGCTAATAACCAGGAAATATTAATTTTTAATTTTACATAATAACCCGTGGGTATTAAATTAATTTCGTCTACATAATTTAGAATTTGAAATTTAAATATAATAAATAACTAAAACAGATAATTGGAAAACATTATGCTTGTACAAAAGTTGAAGCAAGAAGAAATAATGCTATCTGCAAAAACCTGAAGTTCCCGCGCCTTGAACTAAAATACAAAGCGATCCAAAAAGATGAAGACAGTTTAAATAATTTGTGCTTGTTACTATTAAACAAAGAAGTTCTAGGTAAGAAGACAGGGTTGCTAACTTGTAAAATATTTTATTTCGGCGGCAAATTAAACTATTTTCAACCTTTTTGGATTAACCTGTATAATTACATTTAAATGGATATGTTCATCAACTAAATAAATATTTTTTAAATTACTAAATTAAAACAAAGTAAAGATATAACAAATTCAGAACATTATATATTTCAGTATATGAAATATTTGGGATATTTCAATTTTCTTTGAAAATTAATTTAACAATGAATCATAAATTTGCTGTAAAAATTATACATTAAGGCCTGGTTCAATTTAATAGAGTTTAATTAAGTGGTAAATGAGTTGTTTATAAACCATGATTTTAGAAGGAATGAAATGTGAAAACTTCTTCAGATTCAATTAGTGTTAAGAGCTTTATTGACTTTCTACCAAATATGAGTTTTCTTTGTTGACTAACATTTGCCTAATAAATTTGCACGACTACTCATACGAATTTAAAGATACAAAGGCTGTCGCCCCCGCAATTCACTATCTCAAATAAATTAATTCTATTTAAATATACTTAATTAACATAATTTGCTAATTTTTACGAAATAATGTACCCAATAGATCAAAAATAATTCATCTCTTATATACTTTGCAATTTTTAAATTATGAAAACAGTTTATACAATACTTTGGGTAAGCTTGAATTTTAACGTAGTTGTTATTTAATTCATGGCGTAAAAGGCGTTGAATACAGAATCTAAGTACTTCTCAAAAAAGCTAGCTTAACAGAAATAAATTGACGGTCTTGATAAATGGACTAGTTTTAACATTTTTATCTTTCTACATTTAAATTATTCATTTTCGACGGAATATTTCTATAAAAAGTACCACGTTGCCCTATTCTTCGCTTTTTAATACACAAATGAAATTCAACTGCAGCTGTTTATTTGCTAATAATTGGTGTAATAAATCCAGTTTCGAATTCACTTCGTTTCTTATTCCCCAGTTCGAACAAATATTTCTTAAACATTATGGCAGCACCATCTAGTTGGTATAAATAGCAACTAGAATACAATTAAAACTGCACCAAAGAAGCCATACAAATTGTAAACTACCAGCCGTCAAAAAAAGGCGATAATAATAGCTTTGTAGTCAATATATATTAATTCGCACCTTTTACAGCATTTTTTTGTTTCAACAGAAACTCAGGTATAATTCTTAAGATAAAGCAGCGAGTCATAACCGCTGTTTCCACATTTTTTTAAGTATTAAATAAAAGTCAATAAAATATTTTAAGACATTTTTGGAGTTAAAATAAGGTAAAATAAAATATAGCATGCCTTTAGACACAGCGCCCTTCAAACTGCTTATAAAATTTTATTGACATTGAATGAGTGGTTCCAGGTAATTCAATTTTGTAGAAAGTTTCTGCATTATGCTGTAAATGCAGCAAGCATATTGCTTTCTTAACGCAAAGTGAAGCATTACATAGGTCAATTTAATAGGTTGAGTTTCCTTTATTATTGCTCAATATAGCACACAGAGTTAATTGGATAAATAAACTTGCTGGGAAGCATTTTTTGTCTTATTTATAGATATTTTATATGTGGCCCTTAATTTATAATTACTTCCCATAATCGCATCTTCAGATATGCATTATTTCACATATATCACTTTCGATCAGATCACTGCACCAATTAAAGGTTGTACTGAAAATTCTTATAAGCGTGATGCGTGATTAAAATATGTAGATGGAAATCTACCGCCCTCATATGATGATATATTTTTGTGTGTAACAATATAATTGTGAAGAATGCTTTTCACTTCACCCTCATCTAGTGCTGAGTTTCAAATCCAATACGTAAAAGTAAAACAAACGTCTCGACTAATGTTGATGGATTACTTTTCATTTATTAACATAATTTAAATATATAGTAAAAAATTTTCTTAGGCTGTGGTTCGAACCCAGTTCATTTCAAACACGTGTTGCGTCAAGGGAGAAGCTAGCAGATCGAAATCAGATAAAATTCCATCTCAGCTGGCAGACACAACAGTAAATTTTCAAGATAAACCTATATACAACTTAAAAAACAAGAAAGCATAGATTCACTGAAGATTTAATGGACTTACCTCGTATATTTGTGAAAGAAAGGTTAGTGCGAATTAGAAATAAAAAATTTCAGTGAGGCAGAACGATAACAACGACTTAATTCACAGTAACAATAATACCTACATAGCAAAATACAAAACTCTGTAATATTTAAAGGATTATTTTAATAATAAATCAAAAAACGTTGATTTATGAAGAGCACTACATTACGTCGAAACGATCATTTAAACTATAATAATAAGTTAAATAACTGTTTTAATTAAAATCGGATAAACTAATTAAACGATTCATTAGAAAATTAAACATTTTGTATCATGCCAAATAAAACTTTCACTAGTTAAATTAATAAGGAATACAATCTTCCTAGTTACTGTGTCTTCACATATCCTTGTTACATAATACATCTTCAATTAAACAAAAACTCAAGCAAGAATTTCTAAAACTGCTTCGCAGAAGTTAAATAACGCCCTTACATACAATTATTCTAATGTAACTACAAGAATTTAAATAACAATTATTCTAATATGACTACAAAATTTGTTAAAATTGCTTAGAATAAGTAATACAGCCAGCCACTATTGTTATAGTGATTAGTATGGTTTCCTTTACGCCTAGAGGATGCTGATTAAACCTTATCGAAACGGCACATTTTTCGGCGGAAAAAAATGTAAATAGCATGTCTTCTTGTCGGATAAGGAAGTAGATTCAGCAAAATTCTAGCAGGTATGGTGAAATTACCATAACAGTTGAAGGCAAAATTACCAAGGAAATTTACACACGCCGAAGTCTCGACTACAAAACAAAATAGAAAAAAGCAATTAATATAAAAATTCGTAAGTTTGTTGAATACGAGTACAACATAACTGTTAAAAGAATGTAGTTTTAATATAAACTAAATACATTTAAATATTATTTAGGCTAAGCCATACAATTCTATCGTCAGGCATAATTTCAAAGATTGATAAATACAAATTTGTTAAGCCAAAAGTTGTAATGAAATATTATTTAATTAACTGACAAATATTCAAATTTAATAAACTAATATGTTACAGTGAACTTGGAGAGCCGCATTATATTAGGTGGATGTTTCTAAAATACATTGTGTTAAATAATCATAAAAAACCGTCCTTTTACCTCAAAATCAGTGATATGCTTAATATCATAGTTACATTACCATACTTGAATTAATCAAGAACCAATCTATTCGTATCTGCATCTTATTGCAGGTGGATTAGGCGTCTCCACCTATAAAAGACAATAAAAAAGAACAACGAAATCCATCAGACTAATAAGCTGAAATATACTCTTAAAATATACAGGGAAAACATTCTATCACTGATAACTTAAAATGATTGAAACAACAGAAAGTAGTAAGTCTGTACTCACGCACATCTAAAGTTGAGGTGTGAAGCCAATTCTTATCGATTTGAGTTACGACCGAAAGACAAAAAATTAGTAACCGCGTGCAATCTAGTGACACAAAGTTATTTTTGTGTTTCTAAAATACAGAGAAACTTCACAAAAATTCAGAATATACCTTTCGGTTCCTTTCCAAAAATTTTGAAGAAACACCAATTTCGAATTTGTATGGTTTTCCTTAGAACTGTACGAAATACTTAGGTATGATGGTTTTATAATCGTCAAAAGGTTAAAATATGTTAATTTACATGACTATCGACGGTAGGAAGTTAATTGAACTTCTAACGGCAGGTGGTTAGACGTCGTACTTGGCAATCTAAAGTACGGATAGGTGGAAGTTACTGCAATATTAAAGAAAATCTTCCGTCAGTGTGCGTTGGCACTGTTGATCCCAAAACTTTCGACACTATTTATCTTATAACCCAAAGGAACACAGTAATTCGCACATTAATATGTTAACCTGTTTTTGCAGAACTCACAAACGATGAGAAAATAACTGTCGTTTATTAACGAGATTGCGTTTTATAACGAGCTCTTAAAGCGGACTCTGTTTAATATATTAAATTCAAGAAAGATGTCAAAACGTTCAAGGTTCTGTAGCCCTAGCATGATGGGATTTTGAACCGGGGTTTACGTTGCGAACACATTAATCATATATTTTATTATGGTGGAGCAGCTGAATAATTACGAATACTAATTATTAAGAATTGTGTTACAACATTGTACCAATTGATTTTTACAAAAAGTAAATCTAGGAAATTAAATGATTGCTATATTATACTTATGAATTGGATTTTAATGAGTAAACTATTTATTTCAAATAAAAGCGGGATTAAACGCATAAATGAACTATGATTAGCTTTGATACACATATATACAGGGTGATTTTGAATAATTTCTATTTTATATCTAGATAGAATTTCAAGCGCTCGTGGACTACCTACGAATTTATGCAAACAGAGATGTTGGTTGATTACTGACCACTTTGACATCGATCTACTCATGACATTATGATATGGTTAATTATGGCTTTTGCCGTTATAGTTAAAGCAGTGACAGTCAAGATTTTTTTGAATATAAAATCAATTTTAATTATTAGTGTCGCAATCTTTGGTTTCCTTTTGAACACAATATGCAAATTTATTCCTGCTACTATAATGGATTTATTTTAAAATTTCTCCTACGAAGGTTTAATTAAATAAATCATTTTGGACCATACATTTTGTATGTATTTTTGGTCGCAATTGTTACTAAAATCGATTGAAATATAATGCTAAAGTTCTAGCTCACTATTTTTCCATAAAGCTTTCGTCTTCAACGTCCATCCTTATCAACACTCAATTACGAGAAGTGCATGCCCAGTTAAAAAGGAGACTCGCTTGAACCACAACAACCATACAAAAGTATTAGAAGCCGAATTTGCTCCACCTATAATCAAAAATTGCCAATACCAGTGTTAATTATCTAATTGCATTTGGTGTAATAACATATTCAATATAATTGAATAGACTTGATTTTCTTACGTTGCAGGGTTTATAAAACGAAATAAAAACTACAATATATTTTAATCCATACATGCAGTTTTATAATCTGCACAATTATTTGATATGCCCATACAATATATTTATTTGCATCAAGACTAAATAGCTGAATAGTTTGTAGATATCTGGCATTATTCGTGCAGTAATTATTCAAGACATTATCTGCATATGTATGTAAAAATATCCATAAATAGTTTATTAAATGTGGAAAAACTTGTTTAAAATGGTTAAAGAGAATAATGTTTTAAAATATCCCAGGATGTACAAATTTCTGATTATAGTTAAAATGACAAGACAAAAAATTCGTAAATTTCTTTCTGAGATTGAGGTGATTAACATAAATACAATTCACAACAAAACAGTATGACTGATAAGTATTATTATATAACACTCACAAAAATACATTTTATAATTAGTCAAGATAAATTTGAATTAGCTACCGTAAGTATCTATTAATAAATAGAGTTGCTTTTAACTTTTAACATAATAAGTAGACGTCTACTAAAATAATTCCTGGCACCAGCAATTACAAGATACTTATATAAGTGGGAAATTAGATTTTGTTTAGCTATACATTTGATAGCATATATAAATTTATAACTAAAGAATTATTATATTACTACAGAAATGAAGTAAAGCAATAAAAGCTGAGCATTGATTATTGATAATCATGCACTAAACCGTATATAAAAATGGTTTCTTAAAATAAAAGATATATACTTATTAATGTAGATAATTGACCATTTATCATTTAGTATTTGTTTTTTCGTACTTTCTTCAACAATTGCGTCGATAAGAAGTGTTTAGCAGATGTAGGTTCAAGGTTAGGCATATATCGGTGCCATTTTATCAACCAGGATATTAATTACGATTAACTAATTTCTGCCATTCCATATCTGGCTTGTAAGTTTACTTAACTTCCAATATATAAAAAGACAACAATCAAAAATAAGAAAAAACTTGTAATATGTGAATTAAAAAAAAATCGTTAGCAACAAAAAACATACCTATACAAGTTTTAAAAATACCTGCAACTTATGAAAGCATTATTTAGATATATTTATAAATTTAAATGCATTATTATGGTAGCGTCGCAATACGATTATTTCGCTGAAAACTGAAGTCAAAATCCAAAACCGTATTATCGACTTTGAACAAGTCACCTAATGAATTTAAGAAACATTAAATAAAGTTTTCAAGAATTTTATTAAGGTAATACTACATAAAAGGTGGAAGCGCAGTTAGAATTTTTAACGTTACTCCAATATAAAAAAGGAAAGTAAATCATTAATGAAATGAATAAATTTATAGTTAAAATAAACTAAATCAAATGAATTTATTACCAAAGCACTATAAAACGAAATGATTGAAAGGGGTTTCGTTAATAAATTTCTGAAAATTGACTAACCGTACTTCAAGAATTAATTGTGAACAACATATCTCGGAAATTAAACATTTTATTGTCTACGCACATTAGCCAACAAAGTGACATTGGTAAGCCCAAATAATCTATTTATTTATATGAAATGTTTACTCATAGTTTTAAATGGATGATTAAAATTTCTCCGGGATGATGACACAGAATTAACAGTGCTTTAGTTTCATAATATATTTAAAGTTACATTAATTTTAAAGTCACTTTTACTACTATGATTATGCAATTGTAATTATAGAAGCTACAATTGACTTTAAAATAAAGTAGCTTTTAGGTTTATTACAAAACTAGCCCTGTTTAGTTAAAATGCGAAATAAAATGTAGGGTAATCTGGTGTTCCCTCATGTTTTGCAGTTGTAGTTATGATTTATAAAATGAACTCCTCTATTAACTACTATAGTTTCCGCGCAATTTTGACACCATTTGAACCTTAAAACATCGATATTACTCAAAATTATTTATGCAGGGTGTTTTCTATTTTAAGAGCGTATTGTGGACCCAAAACCATGTCGCAACTTCTTATATAATTTTTTGTAAAAATTATTCCTAAGAAAGCAGTGAGCCTTTAAAGACAGCGCTTAAAAACACTTTTTTAGTTGTATTTCTTGAACGGTTCGAGATACTGATCAGATTTGAAACGGACTATTCATATCAATCTTGCTTATCATTTTAAGATAAGTTTGCAAAACATCTACTGACGCTGGTTGCAAGGGGTCGCCAGTATCCTGTGGTCCCATGAGATTTAACTTCTAACTTCTTGTAACTTTCTTGAGTTCGACAATTTTTACAATTTTGAAATGAACATCGTAATTCTTGATTAAAATCGTTAACTTCAAACGTTTTGTAGGAAAATTAATTTTTGTAAATCTCTAGCACAGTTACGAAAAGGCATAGGATGTAGACTTTATTTGCAAATAATAAAATTAAGTCACCATGGTAAACGAATAAAAGAATTGCTGTTAAATAAAGTAATGTCAATTTCTCCTAAGTAAATTCTTATTCTTATATCATTGATGGTGATATATAAGGGACTGATGTTAGTTATTTATTCTTATTTTTCTGTTAATTGTTGGTTCCTTTTGTATTCTTCTGATTTTCTTAAATAAGGCAATTTTTGCAAGCGAATAAATGGCATATATGCATTTGATACAGGGTCTGGTTAATTGCAATCGAGCTGAAACAAGGCGTGTATATGTGAAGCGTTTGCCGAATCGTCATTTGCCCGGTGAGGGACTATTTCAGACACTACATGCACATTTAAGAAAAATATTCAGAGAAAGTAGAGCCGCTAGAATATAAACTCCTGCCTTTAAAGAATGTGTGCTGGAATGAATTCAATAAAATCCCACTCGATTTTGTAGAAGATGTGGTTACAAGGATCACATGGAATATGTTGAAGTATTAACAGCATCATTTATGCCACGTCGAACGCATTGAGTTGACTTTCAAGTTTTTTGCACATTGTTTTTAGGAAATGCCCACCGAATCCCAACTTCTCATCATTTAAGATTGTTTGCCAACAAGGCCAGTTTCACCAGAAGCAGTATAAAAAGTACACTTTTGGCATGACGAAAATCCGTTGTTTATTCAAGGCTTCAACATTTTTCTCTGAACGTTTGGGAAAGAATAATGGGGACCTTAATTATTGACTCAGTCATACTTCCTCGCCGTTTGATCAATTTATAAAGAATTTTTAGAAAATGACTTGCCGAAAGTTTTCAAAAATATTGCTTTAGCAACACGACTTCCGATGTGGTTTATGCACAACGGCGTTTTTGTCCATTTTATCTAAATACCATGCGATTTTTAAACAGCAGTTTATGGATAGGATGCAGAGGATTTGTGGCTTGGCCTGTTAAGTCGCTTGACGTAAACCATTTAAAACAATTAGCTTATACTCTCTCCGTCAATATAAATGAGTTTCGTCAACACGTTGAGAATGCATTTAATGCTGTCGAAATAAGCCCGTTGTTCACAAAAAAATAAGAAATTCACCTCAAAGACGTGGTGGACAATGTGTTTTTAAGTAAAGTGGTCATTTGTACAGTTATTGTAGTATTTGTATTAGTTTACTTGTTAGGTTTAATTTTAACGAATATAGTCTAAAATATGTTGCTTCGCATAGTTGTGGTGGCGATTTACAAAAACGATTTTTTTCGACAACGCTTGAGGCTAACGACTTTAATCAACATTACGTTTATTAAGACATTGCTAATTACGATTTTTACTCAAAATTACAAGAGTTTTGAATACAAGAAGTAACGATAAGTTAACACTTATGCCCTCCCTCCGATCGTATCCAGCGCTAATGAGTCATTACAAAATTTATCTTAAACTGGTGATAAAAATTGATATGGACAATCCATCTTGCAAATTTGACCAATTTATCTCGAACCGTTCAAGAAATGCAGCCAAAAAAATGTTTTGGATCCAGAATATACTGTAAAAGTGGCGATCTGTTTTAATTAAAAACGTTGAGATTTTCATAGATTCTGAAAAATCCTGTAATTAGACGCTTCATCGCGCATGAGATTTTGAAAGGACTCAACTTATTGCTAAACACCATTTTAAGTTATTATTTGAACTTTAGTTAAAAACAGGATAAGCAAATAATGTATATTATTATATTAACGATCATGATCCTTCATAAAAACACAGGTAGGGAGACAATTTTCTAAAAACGTTGATTTTTAAAATAACATATATTAAAACTTAAAAATTGAAGTAATGGAAGTTGAAACGGCTACACAGGATTAATGACTTATTAGATACCGTAAAAATTCCGTGAATTAATCGACTTGAATGAGGCATAGGTTACGCCAGCTATCTCAAAATTGCGATTGAATAATTTCTCAAATTACCATCTTATTTCAATCTTCTAAGTGGTCCATCCTACCAAGAATTTCCCTAGAAAGCTCCACGACTATCAATTATTGCATCTTGAAATAAGAAAGTCTAAAAAGTCTAAAATTTACTTCCACAATAGGCGTTGATTTAATCTAAGCAAAGTCCCTAGATACATAAGGTGTAATATTAACATTAAATGAGATATGATTTAGGTATATTCATATAATCACAGGCTAACTCGTTTTATTAGGTAATTGCAGTTCAGCTGTAGACTACAGGTTAGGAGTGTGTAATTTCATTGAATGCGATCAGTTTCGGACAGTAAATGGCGGCGAAATTGCGATACTCTGTCTCTCTAGTTCATTTGCAGAATTAAAAACATTCGATGTACAAATTCATAAGGTTCAAATTCAACGAATTTTGTTCTAATATAAAGTAAAAAATTCATGGAAATTTTTAATTTATCAAATTTTTAGAAAAGTATAGGGTCAATTTTATTTTGAGCATTATTTCATGTAAAGATAATAAAGTAGAGACAAATCCATTTCAACAGAAATTATTTCTTTGGCGTCGATGATTCCATGTTTAAATGCAATATATTTCTTTTTAGAAATACCATTTCGCACAGACCTAAAATTTATTACGACTTTTGAAATTATTCCTGCGTATAATTCATCTTATTTGTTACTTCACATATATTTTTTGGATTTTTATATTATTTTCCGGTTCATAAATGAACTTCAATTTGCTTTTACGACTAATCTGTACAATAGAAACAGAAGATAAAATTTTTATTGGGATTGTCCTAAATGAGTTCAAATGAAGTATAAATTATTATATGCTATAATCAGTTATGTCAGTGACTTCATTAGCAGAGTTTTAGTTTATCATACGCGAGGGGTTAACGATTTTGAGAAAATTTTTCACTTATATTACATTTTGCGGCAATTAGTTTTCATCCGCTATTTAATAAAATTTACTAATTGCGGTATCGTAGAATTGCTGCATTATTATTTAATTATTTTGATACTGTAGTTTATTGTTACTTTTTGTACTGGCAGTTTGCGTTTTACTTTTATTGAGTCAATTTCAATTATTACCCTATATTGTGCATTATGCCAGGGTTACATAAAACTAATTACTTTTGCAATATTTTCGCTTCTATATAGTATGTCCCAAAAATAACTGGCATTACTTAAAAGTCAGTTCTCTAGGAACTGTAAAACAATTTCATATGACTGTTTCAAAAACGCAAAGTTTTAAATTTAAAAATTTTAAAGAATAGGAGGAATAATTTCACCTAAACACAATCCTGTTTATTCCATATTTCTTCATCAGATTAAATTAAGTTTTGAACACAAAAGTAAAATTCAAAAAGTTCAATTTATAGATTTGATATTTTTTGTTCACCCACTGAATACTAGCTTGTTTTTCATTTAATGTTTTAAACGATTCAACTATATGTTTTTTCAATAAGATGCAAAAGTTACAGTTCGTAATAGCACTACGCATAACGAAATCTGTAGATGGACGCCGATGTAGCATCTACAGATATGTAATATGCTCAGCGGAAATATTCTTAAACAAGTTTGCCAATTGTAAAAGTGACATATACAGGATATACGTTATGGTCCGAGTATCGTAACATTAGTATCGTTGAACTCGTTGACATATACAGGATATACGTTATGGTCTGAGTATCGTAACATTAGTATCGTTGAACTCGCCTCGACTTCATTGACTTAGTCGACCGCATTCAGGTCCATTTACACTATTTCCCGACAGTGTCGCATTGTTAGTTTGTTACGTAATAGTTATGTAAATGTTATTTGATAGTAATAATATTATTTCCCAGGTAAATCATTTTTAATAAAATTGCGTCATGTAACTGGTCACAATTTTTATTTATTGCTAAAAATATATGATCCATCAGTGATAAACATAAATAACATTAACATTTATTTATTTTTATAAGCTAAAATAACCGTTATTACACAAACAATTTAGGAATCTTTATTAATTTTTCAATCAGCAATTACTTTGAATTTATTAACGCCTGCCTTTAACAATATTAATTGTATTTAATATACTTATCTTGGTGGAACAACATTCCGTCCTCAACAATATCGTGACTGTATCAAAATAAAAACGGTCCCGATAAGCCCGAATTAACTATATTTATCTCGACTTCAGAGACTATATTCCTAACATTCGTTCGATTCAAACGTTGTAAAGCGAATCTGAAATATTTTCCTTAATTAAAAAGATAAGGTAATTCTATTGGTTATTTACAATTACATAATGCAATTAATTTAATACATATCGCTTGACGATCCTTGGCAAGGCATGTACTGTTTGATTCAAATGGAAAATTTTATGAAGATTCAAATTAATTAACTATTTGGTAACTCCAACATCACTATTATGAATTATTCGTTTCAAAGCCATTAAGATTTTGTCTACCACAATGACGCATCTACTGAGGTATGTTCCTTTCAACAATTTTTTACGGTGCACGCCATTGAGAACAGATCCGCAAAGAATTTACCGAACTCGATCTCAAGTATTTATATAAATAAATATATTCTTACCGATAAAAAATGCATTTCAATAAAAGGACCAAGAAACAATGTACAAGTAATAATAAATACAGGGTGATTTATATTATGTGGGAAAAGTTTTAAGAACGTGTTCCTGACACAGAGGTAAGCAGAAAAGTTCATATCAACATGTATTTGGAAATGCGTAGTTTTGAAGTTATAGGGTATTTAATAAGAAATTCAGATTTATTACAAAAACACAAATAACTTATGTTAATTATTGGAAGTAACAAGTGACAACTATTTGCCCAGCTTCATCAACGGCTAAGTAGTTCTGATATCGGACCACCTGTCACAGCTTCAACTCAGGAAATAGAACAAGCAGTGCTTCATGAAGTTGAAGCATCTCCAGGTACCAGCACAAGGTAAATTACAGTTATATTTACTCAACGCAGGCCTCCATTTGGAGGATACTACATAAATATCTACTGTACCTATACAACCGTCAACGGGTACAGGACCTTTTGCCAAATGATTTCCCCCATAGAGTGGATTTTTTGTTGATGGAAACAAAGTAAAACAGCAGAAAGTCGTTTGTTTTTGCGGTAAATCTTCTTTACAGATGAAGCTAAGTTTTTACAAGATAAGATCACAAATTTCCACAATACTCAGGTTTGGGCAAATGAAAATCCACATGCAATAGCAGAATCTAATCGTCAGCATCAATTTTTCTTAAAAGTATGGGCAGGGATTATAGGCGATCGCTTGATTGTACCATACGTTTTACCAAACAGGCTCAATGGAGAAGCGTACCGTTATTTTTTTGAAGAAGAGTTGCCACAACTTTTGGAAGATATCACGCAAAATGTGCGCACATAAATGCACTTTTTGCATGATGGCGCCCCAGCACATTTCAGTTTAGTATCTCGTCTGTATTTGGACGCTGTGTATCCGAATCGATGGATAGGTCGCGCAGGTCCACAACCCTAGCTCCCTAGGTCGCCATATTTAAATCCAATAGATTTCTTTCTATGGGATGACCTAAAATCTTTAGTTTACTCAACACCAATTGATAATATTGATGACTTAAAAATCTCATAGTCGCATCTTGTGAAATAATCCGCAACTCTACCGGAATTTTTGAACGCACGCGCCAATCAAGGCGTCGGAAGATAGAAGCATGTATAACAGTTGGTGGTCGTCACTTCGAACAGTTTTAAGTTATTGTTTTTGTAAAAAAAACCTAATTTCTTATTAAATACCCTAATTTCAAAACTATACATTTCCAAATACATGTTGATAAGAATTTTTCTTCTTATTCTTGTCAGGAACACGCTCTTAAAATGTTTACCACATAATATGAATCACCCTGTATATCTATATATTTCTATGTGTTTATATGTATATAAACTAAGCACTAACTAAATAATGAGATACCATTAATAGCAATTCCTTTAAGGAACAGACGTCCATTTCACAATAAATGTTAATTTTGTTAAAATTTATAGACATAACAAATATGAAAGATTTAATAGAACGTTAATTCTTACCATTAATTCAATAAAGCACACTTTTCATTCTAGATTCACATCTAGGTACATGAAAATTGAATAAACTTAAATATAGATCGAATTTACTTTACCATGAAGAAGTTTATATAAAAACGATAAATTATATAGTGCTTCATTTAATCCCGATACCCACGTGATCAGTAACTTTTTTAAATTTAGGAATATTTGTATTACAAAGTTGAAATTAACCAAAGTTGGTACGTTGAAAAACTAGAAATGTAACTAAACATATCACAAGCTTTGTTTGGTCATTGCACAGTCATATTTGTAATCTGTTTTCTAAGCTTTTAAAATAACATTATTAAATAAATCAGTTTTTTTTTCAAAACTAAAGTATATCTACAAAATTATAAAATTATTAAATAAATTGAAATGTCTAGATTTGGTTTTTATTTTTAAATCTTCACAGGTTTTATAAAATCCAGATCTTCATTCACAAGGCCGTGCAAGTGCATAAGAGCTGGGCACAGACCTTTTTAATAACTTCCATTAAATAATATGAGTTTCTAATTTCCATAATTCTAATTTTAATTAGAACTGTAAATTAATCATGTAACTTTTTCATAAATCAATTTTGATTTTGACCTAAAAATTTAACATCTAAACAAATGCACATGAAATGTTAGGGAATTATGAACTAATGTGCGGTATTGCGTTAATTTGGTTACCGCCCATAAATGATCACGTGAGGTTGGGGAGTAAATGAAAGCACTGTATAAGTCAAGTCTTAACTTAAGCGATTGAAGGTTAAATCTATGCAATAACAAAGAATAATTATATCGTCTCTCTCGATAGTGATAATCCACTCGGTGAAACAAAAACTTTAGGTATATCAAAGTATATGCCCAGATCTTTATTACTGTCAGATCGCATAATTACATTACCGTTTATAGCATAATTAAATATAACTTATTGGTTTTTAGGCGAAAAACTACATATTTTACATTTGCCAGTATTTAGTGATAAACAATTGTTACTACGCTATTAATCAAAAACATTAGCCATGTAATATGAATTCCAAGGATATTTTATTTTCTAGGTGTATGTGTTACAATCACGATGAGAAATAAAGCATGTAACAGACTTGATGTGTATTCAACGACGGTCACCAAAGCTACAATGGAGCGAGGTGTCGCTCATCGATAGCTGTCGAAGTTAAACACTGTATAACTACTCAAAATTGGGAATTATGGGTGCCACTGATCTCTAGTCTTTTACTGCCGATTAGGATTGATTTGCCAAGGACACCCTGTATATGCAGATGTTTGAAACCTACCTTTAGAGCAGGGACAGGCACACCTATGCTACTACAGACAGGTGAATGGTTTAAGCTGAAATAAATGACACTATGCGTCAAACGTTATTTATTGTGACTTCTGTATTTGATAGAGTCGTAAAGCAGTGTACTGTGACTACCTTGCATGTCGCTGAAATAATGGTAGTCAGCGAATCATGCTCAAATAGAATAATTGAGGATTTACACTGTATGTATCAAACTTTACTGACTATTGAAAGTTAAATTGACAACAAAACGCTCGGAGGACGCACTTCTATCAAAGTTAACTATAGCAACAAGGGTCATTTAAATGAGCCACTTGGTATATGAATTACAGCTTCGTGGATTAAGCGTAATTATTGAGGATGCTAATTTTTGACAAAACAAAATTACTAATGTTATTTTTATAGATATCACTTTGTTTCTAATATTTTCGATGCACACTCTATTATTACTAATCTTTGTAATTTAATACATTTGGTTTAAATAAAACAATTGATGCACTCAACACATTTGTAAAATAAAATATTAGTCTGCAAGTGACATATTTACAAACAAATTAGTTCAGGCGGTAAATAATTCTTAAAACTAAATTACTGTAATCGGTCAGTTCAAGGATGACAATTTTCATTTATAATATAACAACGGTTCACGAAAGAGTTCTGTACATGATTACGTTGAATTACGCGTGCTTTCGCTAAGGCAAAGCATGCCCGCTAAAAAGGGCATTGTGACTTTACTACCGGAACTCGTTTGCCAACGAAAACATAGGTATACGATTAAGTCTATACGGAAATGCTTTGAACGTTAAATTTGTTCAACTTCAAACGACACTTAATGAAATGCAGTCATAAATGTATATTACATGTAAGTTTAAAAGTCAAGTTACAATTTTCTTATATGAGTATACCTTATTTTTGTTTTGTGTCCAAAATTAATCTAAATATGGCATTAATAATTTAAACTCCCGTTAACTTTGATCTAGAATTTTAACAGGATTGAAACCAAAAAGCGCTGACGTGTTCTTTACGAAATTTTAGCGGTCACAGTGGTGGGAAGCGAAAAGAAGATATAACGCCTACTAAATACTTGAATATCGTATCTTTTAACCACATTAGATATTCGTTCAAGATCAAAGGAAATGTGTTAATTGACTCAAACTTTTTCGAACAATTATTGAAAATTCATTGGTTGTCCCATTTCGGTAACAATTTCCGATGTATAAAAAACTATGCCTTAACGACAGGTACAATTATTAATTGAGATTGGTTAAAACAAAACAAGCAATCGCCCACATAACTTGAAGTTACTTTATATCTATCCTGGTTCTGCTTAGGCCTCTTTTTGCAATTTTTCAAAAGAAAAACGCCTCAAAACCCGACCTTACTTAATTAATTAGTTCTTTCATTTCACGCCATTCGAATATCTTTTTCTTTTGCGGCGCCAGCATTCCGCCTTATCACTATGATGACACGGTCTCGTTGTTGTTTATTGAAATAAATGCTAGCTGTCCAGTTCTGTTACGAGATTTATTGAAAATGCCTTTGGGCCACTAGGCGGGTATACATTTACAATAACTTTATCTTAACCTTTCCAATTACAAACTCCAGGGTTAAATATTGGAAATGATTGCACAAAAATATTTTCTTTATGAAACCTAACTCTTTATTTTAGAAATGAAGGAAAACCTGATTTATTAAAGCATAAGGATTTTCATTTATCGTAATATTTTAAGTTTAAGTTTCTATATAATTTATTTGAGGTCTTAACAAATTGCCCTCGTATAATAGTGTAGTTTTGATATTAGTATATATCTTCACGCATTGTTTTCGCACACGTGATAATAAAAGCGATAACGTTTAATATTTTTAAGTTAGTTCTCTTAAAATACTCGAATAATAAACATGTGCGAACGCTCGTTTATTTGCTTATCGTATTGGTGTGACAGTAGTTAGAAAATCCAGAAAATCCTTGTTTCCTTTCCTTAGTATTTCTGGATAGCAGAACAAAGGTTTTTCGAAGAGACTGGTCCAGGAACAATAAGGTAAGCAACCCAAATTTTATATTTTTTTTCCGCTTTATTGGATTCGATCTTTTGCACCTTTTTTATTGCCAAAGGCACAGTTCACTTTTAACCCCTAAACTATGTCTATTTTCCTTTAGTAACGTCTAGAATTATTTACGAAAAGGACTCTTACTAAATTAGATTTATTTTTAAATTAAAAGTTATATTTAATTTGACTTAATAAACGAATTGAAGATTTACTACACATAAATGATTAAAATAATTTTACAAACAAATTTATATCCTTTGACTTATGAATTATAAATGACTAAATTATATACCCTTAACATTATGGTGGATTCATTTTAGTAGGTTTATACAGGGTGATGCGAAAACGAATAATAGGAGCTGCCACTTTATACATGGTGATGGGAAAACGCGAACGGCAACAGCCGACATACAATTTCTTTGGCCGGTGTTATACAGTTAGAATTTATAGCTACTCGTGACGAAAATACATTCTGTGATCAGTTTTAAGTAAACTAAAATATCGTTAGCTTGATATCAATTCCAAAACTTCACTCACCGGCAATGAAATCGAATCAGCAGGTTATATTCGCACTAGTAGGAAGGTCTAAATAGCTTCCAATAGGTATCCTAGATTTCAGATAGAGAATAGATTTAGTCATCTCGCCCAGTATAATTGGTAAAATTCAAATTCAAATTAGAAGGAATGCATTTAATTTTCGTTTAAATATCACTACTAGTTTCACCAATAAGACATCTTTGGATGCATTAAGTTTCTACAAAAACAGATTGATGAAACTAAAAATTATAAGTAACTAAGATTACTTAACATGTTAAAAAATTAAAGAATTTTAGAAATAACATTTACCTAATTTCATACAGAAGCTGAAATTGTAGAAACTGATTAAATAATAAATTAAGCCGCTCTAAAATGAATATAAAGCTTTAGGAATAGAAACAATCAATAACCTTTAAATATAAGAATAATTTAAAAATTAATAATATGTATCAAAATATACAGTAATAAAAATATATGAATCTACTATTTCAGTGGTCATATATACAAATCGAAGTAAAATACGTGTAAGGAAATGCATGTAATGCAATTAAAAAATAAAGCAAGAAAAAAATTATTTATATAAAATTTAAAATAATAAATTTTAAATAATTTTAATCATAAAAAACTTTTAAAGAAAGTAATTTCAGTTCAAATAATTTGTAATTACTAATTACAATTCCAACAATCATAAGATTAGAGGTCATAAAATCTTTTATAGAAATAAAATTATAAAACCAAAAACGAAGCTATTGGAGTTTTTAAATTAAAGAACAAACTAAATAAAATTCTGATTGCATTCCTTTATGTAATAATTGCCTAGAATATTTTTTTTGTGGTGACTTAATTCACCTCAAGATGCTTTATCAGTGAAACTAGTAGTGAAATTTGAATTAAAATAATTTGAATTTTAATTTTACCAATTATATCTTAAATTATATTAGGTTTTTGAAAATATTATTCATTTTGAATGTTTAAATTAGCCATTACTTTGATTATAACAAAGAATATTAATCAAATGACCTTTTTGTCAATGTATCTCTGAAAAAACTTTATTTTTTGACGTTTATAAAGTGATAATTCTTGTTTGGTTAAACTGTAACAATTAATTGACGTCAAATTCAATTTAGTCGTCACAGTAGTGCACTTTTGTAGTAAAAGAACCTTAGTATGCATCTTGGGACACTCAGAGTTGCTCAGGTCATTGTGTTGGCCGAAGATGGCAGGAGTCGATGTTACGTGTCTCAAGCTGGGGAATATCGCAAGAGACGCCAATGCGGCGAAATATACGCATCCAGCTGGATTTAGCAGATAATGGTTAACAACAGCTCACGATGATCCATTTATCGTAAATAGCATGTTAAGCAACTCATCTCTGCATGCCGTTGAAGTGTGGAACGACCTCCAAAGAGTTCGGAATGAACGAAAGCAATTTGTTTGCTTGCAGACAAGCACCGCTGCCACAAATCCTCAGCGACCATCGGGTAGCTCGCTTTAAATTTGCTCAGAACTATGCTCAGTCATAATTGGACAAATACAGCGATTTTCTATTCTCTGATGTGACACCATGTAATATCCTTAATCCTGATGACGATTGGGAGAGCAGAATGCAGAATGCAACATCTATCAAAGAGTATCAGTTGAACGAGGGTAGGTTATGGTGTGGGGAGGAACATCTATTGAAGCTCATACAAAGTTGATCGTTATCGCAGGATCCTTTGGTAGCCGAGCGGTACATTTATTGACAATTTTCGCTTATTGCACTACAATGCTCGTTCGAATATAGCTATGGTAGTTCAAAGCGGAAATTCAAACAATGCACCAGCCTACGCCTATTCCAGACCTGAATCCCATTGAACAAATTTAGGATTTATTAAAAAGACAAATTCCTAGCCGTGTTAAATCTCCAGGTGCTTCAAAAGGATTTATTTGAAGAATGGAAAGCAATGTCGCAAGATTTTATTAGAAATCTAATTACGTCTATGTAAAGGCACTTGCAAGTCGTAATTCATGCAAGAGGTGGTAGCACCAAATATTAAAGCTTTTGCTTTTATTTCGTTTTATATTTGTAAATGTTGCCAAAAATGAAGATAGCGTAAATAAGGCATTTCATGTATCTTTACATATAATAGTTTGACTTATAATAATTAAAAACCTTATGTACTTTCAAGAAATCAGGTAATTTAAGAAAATTTTAGGTGACCCGATTTCATTGTCGGTGGGTATATATTAACTAAACATAATACGATTGATTATAGTTTTATAAAATATTTTTTTTGCCACCATTATGAACAAAACCCATTAAATGCACAAAAATGAATTCTATCTTAATTATAATACCTAATACATATATACACAGTATTACAAAATTAGTAATAGGGTGTATTATGAGGTATCTAGTAGAGGTTTCAATGGTGAGTAATCCCTTATATGAGATCACGACCTTGAATAAATCATCCTTTCTCAACTTTTCCTGTATATTCTAGAATTTAAAGTTCACATATAAATGTATGGATGTCTGCTTAGTTAGTTCTAAATCTGAGATTAATATGTAAAGATACGTAGAAAGCTATATTGTATTCTAAAATAAATGGTAGAAATAAATGTATACTTACGTGTTGAATAATAATTAGTTGTGAACTGTAAATAAATTAGAGAATTAAAGTAAAGTTTTGTTGCAATAAGTATCAAAAGTTTTTCAAATTTTCTACTTCGTTTAGAATAAAGTTTCTATAATTTTAAATAGCATGTAACCATTTTTAATGCTTTTAAATTAAATTTTCGGGATATTCGTTGTAGATGTGATATTTAAGTTATACTTTTAACACCCAAAGCTTCCACTGCGGACACTAAATAAAAGTTTATTTTTTTGGGCATTAAATTGAGCTGTTTGGAATGAATTTAAAATGCACGACCCTCTGGCGTCTAGACAAAGCAACGCCATGCCAGGATTTTTGCTATGTCTTTTATTCACGATATTAATTCATAAGCATGAATGACAAAATTGAAAAGCTAGGAGTTCCTTAAGTAATCATTTACAGCAAGAATTTTTAATACCATTTAAGCGCATTGATTATTATCTACCCTACTATTCAAATTTTGCTACGATTTAGTACCCAATGCAATTATTATACATAATTATTAAAACATAATTTCGTCTTCATATTAAAGACTGGTTATAAACTACTTATTTATATGAAAAATTTAATGTATGCCATCTAGTTGTAAAATAATAATTTAAAAAGGAAGCTTACCTTTTAGTTTCTAATAATTTTTGTATTTATGTAGAAAATTTTAGAACACACTAACAAGGAAGGTGCGCCAAGTGCCCCTCCAATTTTAATAAAATTTGGATATGCTGTAAACTATTAAAATCTAATAGCGAATTCGACTTCCTGCACTACACGGGTATGGTGCATATTAGCTACTTTCTATTCATAAAAAACTAGGAAAACGAATTACGGCCGATATAAGAAAATACGGGTCACTTATATTTTAATTAGCTATAACATATCCAAATTTTATCAAAATTGTAAGGAAATACTTGGCGTACATTTCTTGTGACATGGAGAAAGTATCCAGCAATCGCAAATATTTTTAATTACATTTTGTGTACACAGAGTGCTAACTGATTAAATCTTCGTCATCATCTGAAAGTCTACGCCCTCCAAGTTCAGTAATGAGTTGGAGCTTCTCATAAGTTTATGTGTTCTTCTACTACGTGAGCTATGCTTCGAATGAGGATCTCGGTGCCTTCCTATAGTGCGATGTTCTATTCAATCTAAATGCATAGGGGAAGCAAGCAACCTTCTGCCTATAATATCCCTTGCACTTGTTATAAGTGGAAGATCACATGATAGTGCTGGCTGCAGGAAAACTTTAAAATCATCTATATGTTGCCACGTGGAGTCTCGCATTATCTTGCTAGAAAACAAGTTTTTTTAGTTCAAGGATATAGAACTATGTAACGGGGTCCAAGATATTATGACCAATCGTGGTCATTTTTGCATCTTTCTAAAAATACTAAAGGAGAGGAACTACCAAAAGCTATGGCAACCCAAGTTTTAACTTCTCGGCTAAATTTTGTTTCGGGTTCCATACAAAACTTAAGCTCCTGCCCTGTTCTATGTCTTCGGTGAACCCATTTACTTCCATCGTTGGTCCATAAGCAGAACTGGAATTTTTCGCTAAACTCAGCCAAATTCTATTCGTGATCCAAAAGGACTTGACTGTCCATACCTTTTGTGTGATGGCAATATGAATCGCGGTCGATAGGAAAAACTTTTCTAAACTGACATAATCGAGATTTGTTGTCCTGTAACATCCAATCATTCATTTGCAATTGACATGGTGGTACTGAAAGGATCTCTAAAGAGACGGTATTAATGATCATCAGCTCTGCGAACTGTTTCGCTACTTGGACATCGTGGACTTCTTTGTTCTTTTGTCCACATATTTCAAGAACGCATTATGGTAGACTTGATTTTGTTAACACTGTTAGCGATTTCCCGAAGAGACATTCCATTTACCCTCTTCCCTATTATCTTTTCATCTTCAAAGCAAAGCATCGCAAAATAACGTTCTGTAGGCAGTGACGAACAAGTAAACTCGCACTAAACGTCCAACACTAAAACAAAAACAACAGCAAGAGATACCCTTTGTTTCAGTAGCCAGCAGCAACCATCAAATTTATTTTCAAATCATTTTCAAATTTTAATCAACTTAATACCCTAGATATGCACAATTTGTAACCGAAAACTTACTCAAATATTTCACCTTACTGGATCTTGCTTTTCCTATATTAATCTCGTCAGTATATTTCATGCAAGAATGGCGTAAAATATAGGTTGTACTCAAGAAATCTATTTCAAATTATATAACCTACCCAAAGCTTATATTTTAGGATGCCTATATCAATGCAAAAGGTTAAAGTTCCTAAAAACCTTTAATTTATTACAACATTATATAAAGAGAATAAAACATTTTTACCTAATCATAAAAACAGAACAGATTTTTGTAATTTCTCGACACGTTATCCGAATTTAGCGGTTAATTTCAACGAAAAGGGGAGTTTCACAGTGCCAAAATATAATAGTTGTTTTCACTAAAGACAGAAATTGATTCTAATCAAAACAGTTTACGAATAATAAGTATATACAGGGTGACATTGAAGTGGGTTGACAAAGAGTAATAACTATGATGATTAATAACAATTTAGTCAAATAAACCTCTTTATTGAAAAAAGAAAGGATGTATGCTGATCCAATCAAAATAAATACAATGTAGTGTGTTTTTTTATTCAGTGTCAAGTAGGGACAATTTCCTAAGATCTGACTTGTTTCAATACAAACTAATGACTCACTTTTATTCATTTTTAAATTTGCATGCACAAGAGTACAGGATCTAATTTTAAACACACCTAATTACAGAAAAGAATATAACCAGATTTGTATTATAAATAACTAAAAATTGTCAAACAAGTGGAATAAATATAACGTGTCTCGATTGAAATTTTGTGGTAAAATCCAAAATTCATTATATTATTATTTCGCGAGACTGGCCCTAGCCAGAAAAGAAAAAAAATTACAATTTACATGTAAACTAGGTGAACATAATATAACACAATGTACCTAGGTCATATAAAAACCTTAACTGCATTTGTTTCAGATATCACATTTCAGAATCAGACGAATCAATTACTGTAATTTATAAAAAAATCAATACAATAAAATTTCGCTAATTTAAGCTAAACGTGGTTCAGCCTCTATCGCAGTTAATAATCAAAAGAAGAATTTCAAAGAATGCTTAAATTGAAAGTCATTTTACGTAAACTTTTAGTATTATTAAATTAAAATACATTGGCATAATTGCGTAATACAACTATTCGCTCGTTTTTTGTTGTAATAGAAGAGGGTAAATTTTGAACTCAGATAAAGCGAATTTTTCAGCAATACTTTCTAATAACTTCTTATTTCATTTCACTTAAAATTAAATGAAATTTAACGAGCTTCAAATAGGTAAGCTTATTTCTCTCGGTTTGCCTTAAAAACATGTTTCACAAGTGTTCCTGGATTATCGCAAATTCCACAGAAAGCTTTTAGCCTACCCTTAAAAAATGTGTTCAAAATGTGTACCACTACTAAGTCTATATGTTTCTGCTCATTGACGTAAATATTGTTACCTTTGGTTAACATTTCAAGGATTTTCGCTAAGTATGTATTTGTGTAGCATCACGTAAATGTACTGCTAATTGTTCTAGGATGTCTACAGGCATTATATAAATCAATTTTTTTATATAACTTCTTAAATATAAATCAAAAGGAACAATGAATACAAGAAAATAGGAGCTAATAAGGTACAGTAGCAAAGGACATGTGAAATCTTTAATCTAATCAAGAAGAATTTTTCAAGGGTACACTTAGTCAAATTAACTGCTAGTTATTTTGTGACAATCACTTAGATAAATTAGTTTGGTTAAAACTTGTACAAAAATTGTGCAAAATAATATTACAAGAGGTATTTTGTACTCCAGAGCTAACTCGGTAGCAAAAGCTCTAAAGGTCGTGTCCTTTTTACTTAAGTAAACCGGCAATGTCTGTTATGCATTAAGGGCATTTTAATTAAAAGACCAAAATTAAAATTTATTAGTGCCGTAAGCGTAACAGGCAAACTGAACGCACTGTAATAAAATTAAGCTTGTATAGATAGATAAATAAGACAAATGTTTTCAAACAAATTATATAATGAATAATTTTTGTGTAGGTATTACTGATTTTATAATTTTAGTGCTTTGTAGGTATCAAAAATAGTATACACGAGTAACTTTCGTTAGTACAATTATCTTTTTTTCTGAAAGTATTTTAATGCAACCTTGTACTAAGAAACAAAACTATATTATATACGAGTTAGTTAGATAATTTGTATAATCTTGGTAAAAAATAAATTAAAGTTTTTAACGCAAAATCGCGACAGGCCACTTATTAATTCATTTCTTGTGTAGCCCACTTAATGCTATTCAAATAACTATTATTAATTTAGCTTATTTTTATTTGCATTTATTTCTATTCAATGTCTTCATTCTTACAACTCAAAGAATGAACTAATTCAGAAGATTTAAAAATCTGGGATGCCTTTATGCGTGAAATTTATAAAAGAATTCCGATGTGTAAATGTGAACAGATTTCAAAGAGTATACAAACGGATTTAAATGACACGAATCAAATAGGGCCACGTGAGATATCTTGAAGCCTTAAATTTCGTTTTTGAAAAGAAAGGTTATAATTATATGTAGAGATTTTTCAATTTATTTCAAATAAAGGTCGAAATAAGATTCATGAAAATAAGAGGGAAAACTAAATTTGGAATAGACTTTCAATATACGTACTGATCTTCTGGGTAAATGTTTTACAAACTTCATAACTGAAAGATTACTTTCTAAAAGCTTACCTCTTAAATAGCTTAGTTTAATGAAATATCATTGTATAATTTACACTGAATTTAACTTACAAATTTATTGAAGTACAAAATATGGATTACCTACGTAAGTAGTATAATGAAAGCATTTAAATAAGTACAAAATGTTAGAATTATAAAGAAAATTAAAGACGTTCCTTGTAAAGGTAAGCATACTATTTGAAACTACATAATCACTAATTTAAGGGTAAATATATCCACCTACCTTTTAAAACAGCTTTATACTTAATTGTACCAGGTTAAGTGATCTATATTGTCTTATTACTCATTTCATTAATTCAATTGAACGATTGTTTAATTGTTAATGAGAGTCTTTCATTTCAGTTATTTTATAATCACTAATTTACTTAATGCAACGCTTTCACTAATTTACTAATTATATATAGTTTTACTTCTTAATTATTTTAGTAATTCAGCAGCACGGTTCCTTAGATTGTTTTTCTATTTTTTAAATCTATGCTTTATAAATGCCATTCTGTTTCTATTGAGTTTATTGAAAATCACCTACATGACTGTACTTGGAAACTTGGATAGTGAAAACGTGAGCTTGCAACGTGACCCAAAAGATGCACTTGACTTTAATCAATTTAGTGTAATAAAATCATACTGACTGTCAATTAGAAAACATGAGCATTTTTAAGAACCGCGCCTTTTACTTTCAGTTAACCCTGTAGTTTCATTTTTTATTAATCTTCGTTATTTATATCTATCTGTTATGTGAGTTAATTTTAACCATTTGTTTCCTATTTATGTACACGTCTCGACCTACTTTTTTATGTTTGCTACATAAAAATCAAAAAGTATGAAGAAAATATTACAAAATGGCTAACTAAAAAACGTTTACCACAGAAATGGCAATGATGTAAGAAAGAAGCACAGTATTCGGAACAAGTTAGTTATGGTTAAAGTAAATAATAAAATTACTACGGTATTGGTCGGGTGCAACTTCTTTTATCAATGCAATTTATAGCACAGTAAAAGGACGTTATACGCATTATCTATTTTATAGATGAATTCATCACTTTCCTTGTCAATTTTTAACTGTACAAAAACTTCTATAAAATATTTCGCAACTTTAAAACGTACATAAATTGTGTAATATAATGTTAAAACGTTCAAAAAATAACTTTAGGAAGCACTTATAAAATATTTAATATGTATAACTCCTTTAAGAAATTTGCAGATAAATGAATATTATTTACACCTTGTGATAATTGTGAAAAACTGTTGCCGAATGGAACTACTTCACTAATAAAATATTCGCTTGGACTGATTGTTTATTGTTTGCGACCAGTGTAAATTCAACGGCGGTACATTTTAATATGGAAGCCTGTCGCAGGTACTTTTACATTATTCTAAAAAGACCCGCCACTTTAAAAGGTAACGTGAGCTGGAACTGCTATATCTAAATTTAAATTTAATGGTTTCGTTTAAATTCTATTTACTCAAATTCAGTTGTAAACCACCTTCAAGGCGTATTTCATGCTTATATTTTCGAAAAACAAAAATATAATATCTCTAGTAAGAAGCATGCAAATTATTACACAAACAGCATTTCGCAGTAATTTTTAACAGAATATAAGAATTATATAAATCACTGAATATCACCTTTAAATGGTAAATTTAACACAGGAAAATAATACTAAAATTTTCATTCGATCCCTTATTACAAATTTTGGGCACGAAAGTCTGCCAACTGAAAGCCCTTTAAAAATTAAAATTATGGTCAATTGAATTTTTTTCTCTATCTGTCCTGATGTTTGAAATAAAAAAACTTTCAGGGTCATTTCTACACTTTGACCTCTTTAAATTGAAGCATAAAAGGTAGTTACATTCAAATCTTGTTTTGGTGCACAAACAGATTAATTTTCTTTTAGTTAATTTTTGAAAAACTATAGTTATCGTATGTGATACCATTCAATTGTATCTACACCTATCTAAAATAAGTTTATTAGTGATTTTGCTAATTTTATTCTTGAAGGTGTACATTTATTTTGTGTGAAAGTTAAAATAACAATTACTCTCGATAATATAGAACAAACAAGAGTTAATTAATTATTCCTAGAAATCTACATTTGGATAAAATCTCTGTTTTTAGTTTTGGAAAATTGCAAAATGATCAACTTTGAATTTAGAAAATTCGGTGTTACATATAATATGGTACTTTGGCTTTTTGCGAGGATTACTTGTCTCTTTAACTTCAGAAGTTGTACCATAAGTTGCTAAGTCATCTCAAATTTGTAATCTAAGTAATCTTTGATTTTTTTTGACAAGTTCTGAAGTTCTGCATTGACTCTATATCTAGCCTGCGTGTTGGCAACGTTAAAGTCATTGAGATGGACAATAGCACGGACTATCCAGGTGCATCGAGTGCTTTCCAATTGCTCTGTCCAACAAATCCACATCTCCAATATGGTTATCTTTTTCTACTTACTCAAGGTTGTTTGATTTGAATGTAGGATGAATACAATTTGCTCCAACGTTTGCTTTCAGTTGCTGACGATATAAGTAAACCGATATAATATCAAAACACTTCACTAAAACCATTTTTGAATCGGACCTAGGCATTTGTTCAAAGAATCCTTTGCTAGAACTTTTGTTGTGGCTGTCGGACGCTAAATTTTTGGGAATGCGATTCTTTATTAGTGCGCCAGTCAAGCCAATTGATCTGTGCAATAAAGTATCTACCAACGACTCTGAGACAAAATATCTACCGGTAAATGTCGCACTGTTCTACAAGTCTTCCCCTAACAACACGTTTCTCTGATTTTTAAGCAAAACAGGTTCAACCGAGGTTTCTTTTCCATCATACAACTTAAAGGTTGACGAAATCGTGTTTACATAGTTTTTCATTCCAAGAGGATATTGTTTTCCTTTAATATACGCTCTCATAAATACTTGGCCTTGAAAACACATCATCTGTGATCTAAGCGCCTAACTTCTTCAAACACGCATTATCATCAACCACCTTGATACTTACTCTTAGTTGAAAGTATCGATTTCGCGAAACAGTTTAGTCGATGTAGTGTCTAAATTGTAATAAGCAAGGAGCACGCAGTGAACTTGCGAATTTCATGTGAAATAGTTTTCGATGACTTGCTAGTAACAGCGGTTCACAATAGAAAGGAAGGGTGTTTCCTCAAAAAGGTTATTATTGAGATATCTGCAAAACTGCTGAACGATTTCAAAAGAGATTTTTCGTTAGAATGCCTTAATTCTATTCTAGGAAGTTGTGGAACTATGAAATTGTTAATTAATTTCTACTTTAGTTTTCGGGTAAAGATCTATCAGTCAGTTCACCTTCACTTAAAAATTTAGAAGATCCTCTAACACGCCTTAAAAGCCCCATTTTCATCTAAAAGTAAATTTGCGTCAATATGAGAGTCATCAAGCTCAATGTTGTTCGGCAGTTCTTTTAACTTTTGCTTAGTTAAAGGTCTTATACAACATCTTAACAATGAATTAATTATAACATGACAATATTAGAGACCCAACGTATCACAAGTGATAATTTTTAGACAAATCGCTCCCAAATATTTACATTCGAAATAATAGACAACATTTATACATGAAGTAATTAAGTGACCAAGCACCCAAGCCTATATGATAAAATAAAATTATTTAGGTTTTTTATCACGGTTATTCATGTTGCACGACCCAGTAATTTTATAGGTTTGGATCACTCGCACCACGCAATTATAGTGCAGTTTTTTCAATGCATACTTAAAAGTGTAATCTCTCTGATACTACCGGTACTGTACTGCTTAAAACAGCCGCATGCATATAAATAATTATTATATCCAAGATATTATGCATGATACCTTAAATCCGATGAGGTTAAATAGCTTTCCGTAGATAATAAATAAGGACTGAACATTATACTTCCATAATTTATATGTGCAGTTTTACCCAAATGAATTTCTGACAGCGGAGTAACTTCCCTTATAACTCTAATGAGGTGCGCGTGTGGCATTGTAGGTTATATTTTCGTATTTACACGGTGGTTCACAACGAGAAACGCATTTTTGAAACATATAAAAACATTCTTGCGATCGCTGTTTCGACGAGCTAATGAAGAGCCAGTGATCGACTGATTTTTTTTGTTATTGTGTCGGGTACAGTTAACGTGTTGTCAGTATACTGTATACTGTATACAGTATACCAATTAACCAATAAGAAATGGTGGTTGGTTGTTCTAACGCATTCAAATGTTCTAAGGGTGTTTAATGCTTGACATCGGGTAAGCTAGCGCGGTGCAATTGAAGTTAGCATCATGTTCAAAAATTTCACTGTAGCGAGAATTAAAGCCGAGTTATTAATCCAGCACAAATAAATGCTCTTAAGTTATCTTTTTGGGGGTCTGCAAACACGTCATGAGCAGAATCCTCACATTCCAAGATCTCCTCCTTACAAAGCCATTGTCTAATGAAAAATTTAAAAGAATTTAAGAATCTTTAAATTCAAACTATGTATGCAACCAGAAATCATTAAAATTTTATAAAAAAATCTCCTTTAGCAGAATATGGAAATTAATTAACTTTTATTATGAATCAACTATTCACGTCTCTACTAAAAGTGCAAATAATTGCAGGCGTGAATTTATCTCCTATGGACTTCGGTCAAGTCGCTTTAGATCATCTGCAAAATATTTTCTTCAATTTGCTCATTATAGACTTGGGTTGGAAAATTTTGACTGCGTTCAGACTACAGTCTGCTCTTGCTCGATGCAGATTTTGCGAATAGATTATAACAGGATGAGTCCTGTAGCATGAAAATTACTAGAATAATTGTAATAATTGGTAAAATTATAAGAGCTTTTAAAATATCCCAAAATAAATTTAAGAATTTCCTAAAACTTCATGACAAATTTGAGTCTACCTTAAAATTCGTTTACTTACAATGTACTTACATATAAGGTTTTATAACCAAGAACTTGTATCTATAGGAATACCACCCAGTACTTGTATGAATTATGCATATATATATATATATATATATATATATATATATATATATATATATATATATATATATATATTT
>JAHWXV010220933.1:0-15353 GCA_024586415.1 Phrixothrix hirtus | reverse complement strand
TATATATATATATATATATATATATATATAAATATAAAGCGTAAAAATTATTTTGAAGGTGACTTCAAATATTTTATTTGCTGGTTAACGTTTCGGTATATACTTTATGCCTTCATCAGAGCCTAAAATATATACAGCTTAAACAAATCTAAATACAATCAAGATATGTTAAATAACTTACTAGTTAAAAAACAATATAATAACGAAACGAATTAGTACAATTTTAAAAATGACAAAAATATTTTGTTTTTTAAAAACATTGAAATGATGTTACCACAAAATTTTAATTACTGAATTGGTAGTTGCATTATCAGCATTTTATCATTCTAAAATAATGTTTTTTAACAATATTGAATGTAAAATTTAGACAATTAGATTTTTAAATCTTGAATTACATTTATTTTATATTTTTAGGTCAGAATGAAAAATAATTAAGGAGCCTACTAGAATTGGATAATTTAGGGTACCATCTAAGTTACAATTGAGTATCTGTTTTAATTATAAGGGTATCAAGGAAACCAATTTGATTGTTGCGTTGAATTTCACAGGTAAATTTAATTTTATTATTAAAGGAATTGAAAAGTTTTAAAGTTTCATTAATATATTAATATGGAAGCATGCAAATTAGTTCGTCTACATATTGGAAAAAAAATAAAAGTCAAAACTAATATTCGAAATAACATGGTTTATAATATCAGTCATCATAATATCTGCAATAGTAGGTGATAACAAAGAACCCATCAGCATAACAGATGTTTGCTGACAAAATTTATTGTTAAATGTAAAGTAAACAGAATTAAAGATCCAAAAAAGGATTTTAATAAAAAAATTTTAGGTGTGTTAGTATGTGCCTGAATTAGCTGCCAATTTTGATTTTAAGAACTAAATCTGTAGAAATGTTTGTAAATAAGTTAATACCATCAAAAGAAACCAGCTTATTACTGGTATTTACTACACAACTACTAATTTTATCAACAAAATCGAAGATATATGTTAATCTATAAGAACTAAAATGCTTAAAAGATGTTTGAAGAATTGAAGATAAATATCTAAGCAAGAAATTTTGAATGACTTTGGATATTACTGACAATAGGTCTTAAAGGATTATTAAGTTTGTGTGTTTTAGCTATACCATAAAATTTAGGTGGAGCTGAATTATGAATAATAAGATTTTGATAAACTTCATTAGAGACATATTTTTTATATAAATGGATCTTAACTAAAAGATTGGTTTCCTTCCAAATGAATAACTTGGATCTTTATTGAGAATTTTGTAAACGGTTGTATTACGTAGAAGCAATTCAATTTTGTGATTATATTCAGATTTAAACATAATGACTGTCAGAAGATAAAGCAATGATATCTTTATTTTCATCCAAGTATTTTTTAACTGTAGTGGCAGCTGTCAATATTTGTGGTTTACTGTAATTTTGATGTTTTAAAACTTTTTTAATAAAAACGATACTTCATTTCTATAAAAATCTTTATGAATTTCTTGAACGGAATCAGGAATTAACTCAACATCGCTTAGTAACAAGACCGAGTCTATCCTTATTAGCGTATTTTATAACGATTTTTTCAAGTTTATTAAATTTAAAATTTAATTTTTATTTTTTATTTTAGACTCGATGATGATGCAACCGTCTATTTAGTAATTAATATTTTATAGTAACATCCTTTCAACGTTCTAAAAAACAAAAGATTTGTGCCAAATTTAAAATTGTCCAAATTCGTTTCGTTAATATATTGTTTTTAACTAGTAAGTTAATTAACAGAATTTAACCGCATTTATATTTGTTTAAGCAGTATATATTTTAAGCTCTGATGAAGGGGTAAAGTATTTATTGAAACATTAGCCAGCAAATAAAATATTTTTTATTAAGAAAAAAACCTGACGCAGTAATTTAATAAGAAACATATTCTATTAATAGGTAGTAAATGTTAACCTTGCTATCGTAAAGTAACGCATAAATTCGATAAAAAGTACCTCAATTTTTTCTGAAAAACGCTCGCATATGACAAACAATTAAAATAATTTGTCATTTTCTGTATATTTATTAAGATTTTCGGTCATTTTTCAAAAAATTATGACGTCATCGATATTTTTTGAAATAGCAACCCCCATTTTTTGTGACGGAAAATTAAACAGCGTATTTGTTTACGTACAACAAGGTTAAAATTGATGTAAGTGACAACAAAATTTTCCAGGAAAATGATATTCAAATTTAAAAATCATAAAATTTATTGACAATGCTAAATTATAAAAGGTAACTACATTAAGTGTACAGTTGACGACCTGACAGTAATCAGGGCGACTAACAAACTCTCTTTGCACATTGTTGATAAATTTTGATGAGATACATCTAATTTCTGTACGAATTCTGTCTGTTAAATCTTTTAAATACACTGGCTGCTTACGGTGTATCTTAATTTTTAAGTATCCCCATAAAAAGTAGTGTAGGGGTGTCAAATCTGGCGATCTCGCTGGACATTCAATCGGCCTCCTTCTTCCTATCCAAAGATTTGGGATAAACTCATCTAAGTAGGCTCGGACAAGGACTACGTAATGAGGAGGTGCCCCATCCTGCTGAACGAAGCCCTTATTCTTAAGAAGATTAGCTTCTCCTTTTCATGGGGTAATTGGTAGGTGTGATACGGCAGCTTTAGTTTCCCTAGGAATATCGGCCGCGCTAGCGGGGTATAATTTTATGCCAAGAGTGATGTTTTTTGCCTTTAGAAATAGGATATTTTCAGCGAAAAATCTCTTGCTACGCTTGTCCAGCAGTCTTGAACTCGCAAGAAAATTGGTGGTACTTCGCCGGTGGTTTTCTTAGGGGCATGTGTGGCTGCCGGTTCTAATGAAACTGGCTCAAAATGGTCGGCCAGGTGCACCTTTGCGGCAAGGCTAGAGACGCTAGCGTGCTTCATAGGACTGCATTTACGGTTCTTCACCTCAGTGAAGCCTTCTACGGAAAATGTGCTGGGCACTGCACTTTCGGAGATAACGTACACTGGCCCTTTTTTAGAAGAATAGTTGAGGCTGGCGGAAATTAGTTTTTTCGCTTCTTCGTTTGCAGCAGAAAAACTTGATGCGGACGCGTGTAAAGAGATTATCTTTTGAACACGTGGTACTGCGCTCGGCATTGCACTAGGGCGCTTTGGAATCGCTTTAGTTGCCGTTACGTTACGAGAATTAGACACGGCGAAAATTCGTAGCTTTCGCCGCTCCGGCTCTTCTAAGAAGACCTAATTGTCAAAATCGTTCGTCATAATGATGTTTATATATCCACAATGCGGATCTGTCAAATACAACGCGAGATTGTATCTACTATCAAGAGCTATACTGTAACCGGCTCACCCCTGTAAACAGAATAGGCCTAATCTACAGTATCTTAAGTATACAAGAGCTTACAATGAACGTTCGTTGTCGATGAAGGTTCATGCGTTCCCTTTTCTGTTCTAGTAATCGAAGGCTCGTTTATACATCTTTCATAGCTGTTTTAGGTGTCAAGTCGTCGCTTGATCTTAAATCCACTACTACCGATAGGAGCTGCATCGAGCATCCACTTTCGCATTGCTAAATTTAGCCTATGACGGCTTTTTAAGAGTAGTCTTCACTGGAATCGCGAGCGTGAAGTATCAAAACAGGCTCATATTGCTAGGTGGTCATAGAACAGAATCAGGTAGTGGTTTCTTTAAGTCTGACTACGATATTTATACGACACAAAATTAATCAAAATCTGATATCGTATGACAAATAACAAACAAGCATAGAAGAAAAGGAGGGTTTAATCTCTATAGTTAAAATAGTCGGGTAAATATAGTTAATCCTAAACTAAATGGTTTATAACATTGACTATATTTATCTAAATAGTGATAAAATAATCAATCGATTGTGATTATGCGAAAATTCAATATTGACATTTAATTAAAAAATCTGGGATGCTCTAGCAAATTCAATAATTATGCTTAATATGTTGAATTAAATATAGGCAAGTAACTTGGGTATTTAACTCATAATTAAGAAATTTCGAACTTTCTGAATAGGTAAATTGATATCGGATCTAATTTCAATTATTATAAGGAAGTAAGTTAGTTAAATTAATACTATAGGATATCAAAATATTAAATGACGGTAAAATTGCTTGCTTCAAATCGTAAGTTCGTATAGTAAGTAACAAGGAAAACGGTTTATAAAACAATTTGAAATTAATAATTATTTGCGTAACTTTACATAAACATTGATATTTAGGTAAAGAAATATAAATCAGAACAACCAAATAGGTTATAATTTTGACAATTATTCATAGGCTACATAAATAATTCAACCTATTACAAAACAAATTAACTTAACGGTGTTTAAACGTGCTTTTCTCAATATTTATGGAATTGACAGAACTATGGAGAAAGTCGGTCTTCTTATATGCAATATCCAATATCAAATTCTACTACGGATGATGACGAATTCTAACACACAATGAAGAAACAGATTCTCTAGATATAAAAGCAAATGTGACACTACAACTCTGCCGATTTTAATATTCATACGATAACATTGTTGTCAATGAAATTAATCCGCGGGGCAACTTACCCCAAAACAAACTTGCAGGTGAAAGTAGAACAATGATACGAATTACTGAGCTAAACCGTAAAATAATATGTATAAATTTAAACACATTAACTTCACTTAGTAATACATTTTTAGTAGCGATGAGAGATCTGAGCGTGGTATTCTACTCACCAAAATGTAACAAAATATGGTATTGCCATTTTTGGTCCTACGCACCTGATTTTTTAAAAAAGTACTTTACAGGAAAGACATTCAACCGCCATCTGCTGAGAAGATGCAAATGCAAGTAAGCTAATTTGGAGTAATAATAAAATTACTTTAAAATAAAACCATGCAGCTATTATCAAAATGACATTGGTAAACGTACAAAACTAATACTAACGTTTTTAGTAGCACAAAATCGTTACATGTCCCTTTATAATACAATTTAGTCTAGATTAATTTAGTATTCTCCATAGATTGGTACTCTCCAATTTCAACTGGATTCACAGAAATATTGAGAAACTTGGAATTTTTGATTAGATATGCAGTGGCATCTCTTAACTACTAATATTATTTAGAAACGTTTTCTGTAAACTTGTAGTTTTCTATAATCGTACAATGTCCTATAATTTTAGTATCTGTTCACTAAATATTACAAGTCATTCCTATCGCTAGGGGTCTCTGCATGCTTTAAGTTTGTATTATTTTATGCTGATCACGGCTGGCTTTACCAAATAAATCATTGACTTTGTAAGCGCGTCTAAAATTCTTAAATTGGTCATTCATTTGGAAACACTCACGTAATAATAATAAAATCCAATTAGCGAATCACCAGTATCAGTTTTATGCCTAAATCATAATGGTAAATTTGTAAATTGTATAATTTCATTTTATTAACAATACCTAAAATTCAAAAATCCCAGGTTATATTTAGTAAAACATGGAGGCATTTTTCTTATAAATATTGATTCAGTTATTCCCGTGTAAAGGCTAACAAGTCTAAAAATAAACGTTAACCTCTCTCGTCTTCGCTCCTTCATTTTTCAAGGAGAAATACTTCGTTCACGACTAGTAGAGATCGGAGAACTAAAAAGCTAAGTTGCGTTTCCGTAGTGCGTTTTCGTACTGCGTGTCCAAGTAATATCCAAAGAAAACATTTGAAGAGATACCCATATGATGTATTAGGGGATCAAATTGATAGAAGTTTGCCGTATTTCCGCCAAGGACGAGTTTTTAGAAAAGGGATCAATTTCAGCTTCTTGTCTTTTTGGAACCAAAAGGTTTAAATCCGACAAGGTTGCATGTTACTTATGATAAAGAGAATAACGTCTGTTATCTACAATTCCTTCAGGAAATTAATGATCTTCAAATTACCAGGTAAGTGGTTTAACCGTTACTTAAACTCTACCGATCTACACTCTCGTTAAGTAAACTCTGCTGGTACGAATTAGTCGATCACGTATAGATTCAGGAAAAGTTTGTTAATATCATAAATAAAATACTAATATTTTTTTTTAAATTTTAACTGTTCATATTGTTTAGGTCATTCGTGCAAATACTTTCTTGTTCAATTTGGAATAGTTTAGTTATTAATCACGTAAGGGTCCCTTGATTTAAATATAAAAATTTTACTTCCATTATTCCCTTCCGTGGATAAACTGTTAATTGTGATTCACATTCTTTACTATTCATTATATTCCATCTTTAAATGCAGATATTAATTTCTTATATGTAACCCTGTAGTTGTAATAACCCATACTTTCCTTCACGAACTAGTTAATTTTTAAGTCAGTTACCAGTTTAGATAGTCTGTCGGAATTTTACCTGATCGAAGAGAGAACTCAGCGACGTGCATAAAAAAGCTACCTTACTGTAAGTATGTATGAATACAATCCCCGATCTAAAGATATGGAGATCAATTTGTTTGTTTCATCGGGCTTTATAAAAACTGATTTTGGACTATTATCTTCCTGTTATTGTTAAAAACAAAGTGACGCCCTTATTTACGATTATTTCACGAATTTTTGAACACCTACTTAAAATCCCCGAATGCTAACTTAATTAGATTCAACGCAGTTGTAGAACCCGTCCTATCCTCCACTGTGGTCGCCGGAGCAAATAAACTAATTCAGGAGAATTACTAATTTTAATAACCGCACGGGCATAGGGCCCAATTAGGAACGTTATAACTTCTTTATTTATTGTGTTCTAAGGGGAAATATATTTAATTTTTATTTATATTCCTTTCGTGTATTAAAATTTTTACATCTATTTTGGATTATTCTGAATAATTTACATTTCTTAATATTTTTAATTAAACTAATTCTTTAATCTTTTGATTTATTAACTGTTTCTAATTACATTTATTTTATCAAATCTTCAACGATCATTTGAATTAACTGTAGCCATTTCTGACTCTATAAATTCACTGTATGGATTTTTCTACTAATAATCAGAATATGGCGGTAATTACAATTTTCGTTACACGCCTTCATAGAAATAAGCCGCCAGAAAAGGTAACTATTGCTGTGCGGATTTTTTGGAGTTGTTATTGTTCTCGTAGTTTTGAAACTCAATGGGTCTTTTAAGTACAAGCAAAAGTGATATTTATTAGGCGTGAGATCTGGGCTGTACGGGGACTGATTCAATTGTTTCCAGCTTTAGAAATGATGAGATGGGTTGTTGAACGTATGTCAAGCAATGTCGTGAAGCAATACGATTCCGCTACCAAATATACCACACCGCAACGCAAGTTTATTTAAGGTGCCACAATATGCCTCAGCATTAATCGTTACATCTCTAAGTAAAAAGAAAAAACAAGCAATTCTATCGGCTTATTCCAAAACACGATGGAAATGAATTTTCGGGCTGAAATTATTTTCTCGTCCCATTGACTGTTGTTTGAATCCTGTGTAGCATGGCATACTAGTATTTAATCGTCAGCGACAATTTAGATTAAAAATCGATGACCTTTGGCAAGTACTTCATGAAAACAGTCAAAGTATTGATGTATTCAGTCGGCATTTTTGGGCCTCAACATGAGCACAACTTCCGATAGTTTAAAATAAAAAGCTTCAGGAAATTCAGTAAACATCGATGAAATCATAAACTCTTTATTTTCACAAACTTCTTCAACAACTCTCCGCGCTAAATTGTTCATTACAGATGGTCGGTTCACTGTATGCCTCATCGTGCAGGTTTGCACGGATGTCATTAAATGCCCTGGCCAATTTTCTGACCAAGCCATTGCTCAAAACATTGTCTACATGCACGTTCACTAATCTATCGCTGAATTTCAACCGTTTCCCGTCTTTTGCATTTAAGAAACGCGTTTCACATTTCGCGGACTTTAAATGGCTTCGGAAATTTTAAACACGCACAAAATAATATAAACAAGTACCTACTACTACTTGTGTAATATCGTCTGCAGCTGGCCAATTGATGCAAGCATTAAGCACGGGCACCTGGATGGATTAGCGACTGCTACGCTGTAGCGGCCGCATATCAAAATATTACCGTAGATATCAACCAAGTTGTCAAATAACCGCAAAATATCTTTACACGCATCGAAGCTACAGTTATCTTTGATGAACTGTAAATGAAACTGTGCAGCATTATTGAGAAAAAGGAATATGGGTAAAGCAAATTTTAAAAGAGCGGTGGATTGTGTCAAGTTAAAATGATTATATAAGTTAACAAGATTCAGTTTAATGAAGTGCAAAGACCGGATGTTGTGTTTCTGGCTGACTTGTATTTAATCACGTTCTGGAAGTGGTTTCCTATATTGATTAGAGAACTATCCGTTCCATTTTCATGGCAACATATGTTGGTGCCCTGATTCAATAACGCCTCTTCACATTTGTTAGTTTAATCAATCTTGCCTGAATGTATACTACATTTTATATATTGTTTAAAGAAATTATTTTATTTCATATTCCGAACGTTTGGTACTTGTATTAGCTATCTTGTATAATCACGATGTTTTAGAAATTGTGCTGTGTACATATTCTTAAAAGGACTAATTTAGTAACGCTTTGTAAATAATGTATAAACATTGAATTAGTCAAAACTTGTCACTTTATACAACCTAATTTTATAGTTTAACTAAATAGATGGCCGTTCATGCACGAACGAATTCAGCAATTTAATCTACACAGAAACTACATTAATAACTAATTATATACATTGATCCAAGTTACCTTGTAGCGAATATATTTAGTACATATAATCCTTTCGGTAATTTAGTTTTATTCCATCCAACCTTTGGCATTGTGATATATTTTGTACATATTTTAATATATTTATTTAGATCCAGCGTGATTATAAAATATATCGATAAACTTGGACCTTACACGCGGGGGTAGTTCTAAATTAAAAGAAAATAAATTCTCTGCAAAAAAATTCCTTGCCGTTTCCAAAAAAAATTCTGTTAATGAAATGATAAAGATCTGTCTAAAAATCCCTGGAATAAAGCAAGATCTGATTGAATGAACTATAAAAACATGACGCAGTTGTTAAACATTCTAAAATGCAACGTGTGCTACATACATACACTGGGGGTGCTCATTTTGTTAAAAATTGCATTCGGTTACCGACACTTGCTGTTTTCTGTGTATTATCAATCACTGCTTGTTTCAATTTTTCGTTACCGAGATGTATTAATTTTCGGTTTTGTGTGTTTATTAATCTAATTCCATTTAATTTTAAGTTGAACGCCGTGTTTCTGTAAATAATGTATAGATTAACTAATATTGAAGCATCAGCCGTTGTTTTAATTTACGCAAAACAATTTGAAAGCTTTTTATACGAAATTAAGTGTTTCCTTATTTTTCAGGAATTTTAAAAAAAGAAAATATCAAAATTATGTTGCCTATAAATATCTCGATATGGTTTTTAGTGTTATTAAACATATTTAAAATGAAATGTTAAAATTTTGTCTTCAAATGGATAAAACTGTAGGTAAATGACCTACATGGGAACACGTTAATATACACAAAAGGAAACACATTCTGTAATTTGATATTTAAATAGCATTTCATTCATCTACGCCACGTAATATTTGTCTAGACGTATTCATTTGTATTGACATTTTCCTACAGTTTTCAAAAGTCGACATTTTCAATTTTCTCCAAAATAGTGTTCGATTTTTGAGATTTTCTTGTTAATAGATCGGGTTAAGCCTCTACAGTTCCGTGTTAAAGTTTGTCGGTGGATTTCAAAATCACCCTGTATAATACGTGCATGTTATACGTAGTAAGTTAAAAGCAAAACACAGAACTTGTTCTTCTGAAGTCAATACCCTGAATACCAAACTCGCCCAAGTATATCTGCAGTAATTTTGGTATAACTAGTTTCTCTAAAAGATCCGTTGAAGTTGATTAATCTAGTTTAATCGACAAAGTGAAAACTATCGCTTGGTCAGTACTTAAATAAAGTAGTTATTATGACCTTTTCTCATCTAAAGAGGTGCAATATCATGATACAAACATCATTTTTCAGCTCAGTTTGAGGCATTTTCGTATTTTGTACGAGAATATTACTATCGACTGTACATAAGTATAACCAAAGAGCAATATAACCTAATGTTTTTGATTAGGCGTTACAAGAAGTATCCCTTTTCCACATTTTGATTCCTTTTTCGAAGATGACTAACATAAAGGGCCACCGGCTCCAACTGATTTAGTGGTTAGCATGTTTATCTCTACACCCAAGGGACGCGGGTTCAAACCCGATCGAGGTCGGTAAATTTTTCAGCGGAGGAAAATTTAAAAAACTTGCCTTCTTCTCGGATAAGAAAGTAAAGTCGTAGGTTCCGTGTCAGTGTAATATTGGGTACGTTAAAAATCCCTACTGGCGGTGGAACTCCTCCAGATTGGCTATATAACAGTTCAAGTCCAAGAGGGCCAAGGGAAATTCTGCATCTCGATCCATCAGCCACAAAAACAAACAAACAATCAAACATACAAGGTCGCTCTGAATGTTGTGAAATAAAGCCAAAGTAAGCACAATTTCGATTTGTTTTTACACAATACATTTATGTAATCTAATTTTAAAATAGTCATTAATTAGAGTTAAATCAACGCCCGCACAAATGTTTTTTTAAGTTAAGGAATAGCTAAAAGCCGCACAGAGCTAAATCGAGAGACGAAGATGGGGATGATGTCAACTAACTGGAGGTATTTTCTCTTAAGTAATCAACGGTCACCTTTTTAGTATGGGAAAGTGCGTTGTCTCAAAGTTACAAAGACGCCTTATTTAAAAATCGCCAGGAGTTAGGCAAATATTTGTTAACGTACAATAGTAGTAACTATTCGATGTTTGTTCAGTTTTATAGCTTTAACCAAACCGGTGCTCTTGAAAAACACGGCATACGTGCCTTTCTAATGGCGCGTTACAGTTTTGGCGTCTTTGGTGTTGAGTCATCGTCATAGAAAACAGAGAACTTGTGTTCAATTAGAGCATCATAAGTTATATATGTCTCATCTCCAGCAATAATTCTAGAAATAATTCAATGGCGGCCACCTTCTAATTTTGATACGTTTTTATGTTTGAAATTTGGATAGCTTAAGGGGCATCCAACGACAAACGACTTTTTTCATTTATGGTTCCTTGTGAAAAACTGCTGCGTATCAGAACTCTAGAGTCTGCTAGAACATGATAAACGCAGAGTGTGAGTATCCGTTAATCATAAACTGTTGATGTTTTCTTGGATAACAGCAATTTTCGTTCTTCCTTCGGGTGAACCATCAGTTAAGAAGTGTCGACCTCGCTTATATTCAGAAGGCCTCTTGGAGGGCTTTTTTCTCCAAAAGCTAAAATTAATCTCTGTGCTTTTCCTCTAAATCGCGCTTAAAATCTTTAATAACCTATAGTTCGAAAATTCTCACAGTTCGGTTCGATTGTGTCAACTAATAAACAATTTTTGTTTCTAATACACCAGACTTTATCTCAATAAAAATAGTACCCATAGATTGTTATATTCGTATAATGCTATGTTCCAATGTTATGCTTTTTGCTTGGCCAACGTATCATTTCTGAGTATTTTAAAAGATACACGGTAGATTATAATACCCCGCATTTATTCATTTCAGCTCAGCTGTGTGCATTCAAGTTGTGACGATACAATTCGTAGTGAAAGGTACACGGGGTAAACAAACAATATACATTCTACTCGGTGATAGCTCAGTCGTTTGGAGGTGGATCTTGATGACGTTCCAGTAACTTTGAAGGCTCTCACTTCGTCTAGTTTTGTGGTCGGTATATATAAAATAATTACTTTACGGTGAACGTCGTTTGTGCAAATGATGTTCAGACGAACTTCGGCAATATTTAATTAATTATCGTTTCGGTTTTCGGCGGTATTAAACAGAAAGGTGACAGTAACAATTTATTCACAAAAATTAAACGTAAATTGGAACATTAATTAAATCGAAATTGTAAAAGTTCAATAATAGGAACTAAAATAAACATAACTTTCTGACAGCAGACAAAAATAAATTATTTACAATTATTCGCGTATATTTATAAAGTCAGCATTTGTATGGGGTTTATACGGCCACTAGTATTTGAGATTGTTGTTGCGTTGGAATGAGCGGCGGGCGCAGCGCGTCCTGACTTGGTCAAATCCTGCATTTCTGATATGCTTGACTACTAGAGTCGGCAGTATGTTAGGAGAACTGAGCACAGGCGCGTCGCTCTTGGAAGCCGCCGTGTACGTAATTTATACCGGGGACGAATGTCTGACGCGAGGCGTTAGCGTGTACTCGCCACCTTCGTTGCCATTCAGTATCGCCAAGCGTCTCTACGGTTAGCGTCGTTTGCAGAACCATACTTAGCAACTCATCTGAAAATGACGGGATGTTTTATATGACAGATGATTTCGGTACAGCGTAGTTGTGCGTCCGCTGCGAATACCACTCAACGTACAACAACGACGACAGACGCTTGACGTCGTTCACAAATAGTTACAGAGCAACTTGTTTGTAATCGACCCAAAGGCGGTTTCGTTGCTAATCCGGCGGCGGTAACGCCAGAAACACTCAGTTGCAAGGATCCTCGAGGTTATATTATTCTATACTTTGTTACAGAGAAAGAAGAAATAGAACATCGTTCTAGAATCTATGTATGTAGATCTCTAGCATGCGGCGTTCCCTAACGGTTTGTTAATATCAACGGTATTCAGGATTTTAACAGGCATGACGGGTCCAGAAGTCAGGAGCGATGCAATATACCATAAAAAATAGCTTGATTTCGCAGAATAGCTTTTACGATTTATGCACTAGGCAATATCCCGTATAGAGTCTCATACGAAGACTGATTTGCAACTCGTGAAAGCGTCTTATTTATACTTAAATGTGTACTCGCCTTCTTTATTCAGCAAACATGGATTCGGACGGTTTTCTTTGTCTGCTATCTTATCAAGGCGCATAACAGTTACATGTGCTTTAACCAATTCGTTTGGATAACGTGACACAATATTTCGCAATAGCTTTTAATTAGTTTTTACTAATTAATTAATATTTAAATCATCTTAGATTGTTGCTTATCTTAATTATTGTTAATTATCAAAACAATATTGATTTATTTCGGACGGCAACTGGTGATTTATGCATCAGGTTGTGCAATATTTATTAAATAACTTATAGCATTCTTATAACAGCTTTCATTAGGCAATTTTTCTATTTGCAATTTAAACTAAGATTGTACTCTCGCGCACAGTATTTAACACTTTCTTAAAGTTTGTTCTATCTTTAATTCAGTCTTAATAATTACATTTCCGGAATCACTCATATAGCGAAAACGCGTAGAATTCTCGGAATTCCATTAAATCGTATTTCGCGTTATTATCACGTTTCGCGGGAAACGTTACAAAGTCGATGAAATTCATTGCCAACTTCTTAAAATAAAGTGTCTTGAATGAAATTGAGACAACTCTAAAAAGTCTGAAATACCTTGTATAGAAGTACACTGATTTTAAGTTGATATTTTGTTTCAAAAACTCAACCATCACCAAGATGTAAAGAAAAGTTAAAAACAAAAAGTAGCAAAGTCAATGTTACCTGTTCGTAATGACTATTCGTGAAATATCTATAAAAGTACAAGATTATTTATTAGTGTTGACATTATTATATTATTGTACAAAGACATTTGTTTGTGTGATATGAAATTTTAAACTACAACTACATAACATGCTAATAGGTAACTAGCGACTTTCAGGCGTCTCTCTTCCATCTGGATTCAATGACGACAGATTCAAAATGGATAATGTAAATGTACATTTGCAAACGAAGTTTCATTTGTATTTCCAGTTGCCCGCATGTGCGGTACTTTCCCCGACGGTTTCAAAAGGGGCTGACGCCATTTCGGGTTGGCTGAATATTATGTAAGCTCCGTGGTGCTTGTTTAAAATGGTGATACTAATTGAAAAGCCCAGCGCTTGTGAGAGTAAGTATGCAATTCGTTTTCTCAATGCGAACAACATTACACCAGTCCACTGCTGATTACCTGATTTGGCAGTATGAGTAATTAAAATAAATTACTGTATTACTTTGTAGAATTACGCAATTATTACGTTTTAGAATTTTAGGTAACCAAATTGTTTCCAGACTTTATTATTGATAATTGAATGAGGGGTGAACTCCTTATTTTCGGATAATGAATTTACTGTACCGCTAAGATCTTACCTGGAAGTAATCCGTTTATACCACTTTTTCAATATTTATTCTTTTAAATTTGTGGGTATAATGAGTTTAATGCATTTATTAAAATTCAAATTTTAAAATAAATACATAAAAAATTGCAATTAAAATTCTTACATCTACAAAAAGAAAATAAATTTACTACAGATACAGTTATGTAAACAAATACAATGACCTGTTAGGATAGATTCTTTTAATCTTTATTTTTCCCAAAAATAAGCTGTTGTATGACTCTTACTAAAAGAATTTAAACTGCAGGTATACAAATTTAGTTAAATATTAATTTTACAATATATTTACGTTAAATTAAATGATATTAAAATTTGTTAAAACTTCGTTTGAAACAATAATCAGTTTTTAAAACTTGAAAATTTTTCAGTTACGCAGTAAGATTTATATTTTTATATTATCATTCGATTGGCCGATATACATCTTCTTTCTGTTTATTTCCTTTTAAAAACAGAATTGAATTTATGATTTGATTTACAAGACAATTAATGTTCTGGATAGTAACTCTTCAAGGTTTACCTCTTGTGAGATGCGCGTTTCTCGCGAAACGCCTGTTTTATAAAATTAAATTGAATTTTATAAATTTCTTGTCGGTGCTTCCCTAACACTTTACTTTTTTTGTCGGTTATCAATCAGTTTTCGAGAAAAGTATTTTCGGAATATACATATTTACCATCAAGATGATCTACTTGCGAAGCTTTCACTGGTTGCTTAATACATCACCGAGTGTTCGACGTAAGTAAGATAATTTTTCTAATAACGTTCTGTTTTTATAATTTTTTTTAAACTTCCTTTCTGTTTTTGCACTAACCAATCAAAGGATCTAAAATTTTGAACTGCTGATTGCGTGCAATATCGGAAATCCGTTGGATTTCCGTTAGATATTTACGTCTGTTTCACAACCGTCTCAAGTTTTATAGCTTAGATTGGTAAAGTATATGACACCATAATTTCGGAAATTCCTTACTTTATGAGTTTACGACTACAAGACCTTCTCCTATTGAATATACAATTTGAATTTGTCCCTTCAACTTTTAGGTTATTTTACACTATGTATATATATATATATATATATATATATATATATATATATA
>JAHWXV010220932.1:0-23672 GCA_024586415.1 Phrixothrix hirtus | reverse complement strand
CACACACACACACACACACACACACACACACACACACACACACACACACACACACACACACACACACACACACACACACATACACATACACACACGCACAAATATAGGGTGTTTAAGATAATATGAAATTCCTCTTAGGGGGTGAACGGAGATAACACGGAAACCACAATATGCGTAAAATTAAGAGCAATATGAATACCAAAACTGTATTTTTTTTGTATAATAACGAGTCGACCACGAATATCTACTATACATTCTTTCAAATATGAAAAATATCGTCCAGTAAGTGCTGATTACTAAATAAACATTTATGTAATAGAATAGACATTGTACGTGCTTTCTTTATCCTTTGAAATAGACGTATGAAAACAATACAATAAGATGATATACCTTTTTTAAATGTCATTAACCGTTATCTTAGTAAACGGAATTATGAAGGTTAACATCAGTTGGTAAATGCGTTCGGTAAAATATACGCATCAATCATATCTCGTAATTATTTATGTTTTCAGAACAATGGTGATTTATTTGAATCCTTTTTATGAAGATGTTTTAACCGTAGGTTTTTCAATATTCATTTTGTTGGACGTTAAATTTTAGTGATACATTCATAATGCGCTAGAACCTGTAACCCTACCGTACCTTTAGGGAATTTACAACGCGCCATTTCTGCAGGAAAATGCACGCGTACAAGTCGTTCATGTAATATGGACTTCTTAGAACAATCTAAAATACTTTTGCTCTCTCCAATTTAACACGTGTGAAATATGATAGCAAGAACGCTTCATCAAATATCAGGTACGCCATTGGCTTTAAATGTTGTAATGAATGAAATTCAAAATCATTGTGATGCTTTGCCACGGTAGCGTATCGACCATCTTTGTTGAAGAATATCACAACGAGTGTTAGCGTGTTTAAATTCACAAGAAAGTTATAATCATTATTAGAATTTCGTAGCTTATATTGATCTTTCTATATGAATAATTAATTCTTTTTTGAAATTGTCAACAATTATTTTTATATTATTTAATTACATGTAAAAAGTGTCAAAATAATAAATACATTATTATACTGTGTTGAATTTTTTATTAATATACTTACTTCTTCACATTTAAACGCTTGTCCCAACTCTTAACAAGTTCCTGGATTCTGTTAACATAATATTTTTAGAACTGCTCTCTGAACTAGTTGGCAAACTTAGGTTCTACCGTTTCATCACTCTGGAATTATTGCTCCCTCCCCCCCAGATGTTCCCTAATGGACTCATTTGTTGTTTCGCATCATTTCGTCTACTTTTATCTTGTTGTCGTCAATTATAATACGCACAGATGTCTTGACTTTTCTTCATTGACCACTGAGCTACACTTTCACCCACTTTACACATCCCGTAACAAACAATCAGTGCAAATATTTTTAGCTGCGTGTCCTTTAATCCACGAAAACCGACAGTGTTAGACACTTGCCAAATTTGTTTCAATACATTAGAATACAAAAACGTTGAGGTTGACGTTTCTGTACAACTACACCATAAACTGTATAAAGTACTACCATCATCTGACAAACAGGGCAGTTATTTAGCACGCTGCCAGACAGTGCTGCATTACTTTCGGGGTTATATTTTTTACTTTCTCTTACTCTATATGAAATATAGGTAAAAGAGAAAGTATTGTCTTCGACCAAAATTTTCGATGTCAAAATTTTAGTGGAAATACACGTTTTTGGGTTCCCTGAGTACGAAACTCATGTTTTTGGAAATTGGTCTGTGTGCTTGCGTGCGTGCGTGATTGCGCACGCGCGCGTGTGTGTGTGTGTGCGTGCATATCTGTGTGTGCACGTGCGTGTTTGCGCACGCGAGCGCGCGTGCATGCGGGAGTACGTGCGTGTGTGCGTGCGTGCGTGCGTACGTGAGTGCGTGTGTGCGTGAGTGCGTGCGTGCGTGCGTGTGTGCGTGCGCGCGTGCGTACGTGGGCGCGTGTGCTGGTGTATGCGTGAGTGCGTGCGTGCGTTCGTGCGTGCGTGCGCACGTACGTGCGTGGGTGTGTTTGTGTAGTAACTGTGAACACGGTAACTCGATAACTAAAAATCCTAGAAAAACAAAATTTTATATTTGAGTTTCTACTCATCGCGAGTGCAATAATTTCACTAAAATCGGAAAACCGGAAATGCCACTTTATCTTGTTATTTTTTGGTTTTTTGTGATTTTTTCGAAATCTGCTGTAACGATTGTTTTAAAATTTACTATATTTTTTAGACATTTAATTCCCTTTTATAATGTAAATAGTTTTTTATAAAAGTTTCCATAAGTCAAATAACCGGAAGTACTTTCGCCGTTAAGTCTGAATAAAATAACTATGCTACTATCAACTTTGGCTAATTGGCAATTTATATTTAAGGTTATAATCCCCTTTGTATGCAAATTCAAAATTTGGTTAAAATCGAATAACTGGAAGTGCCGCTTTATTTCTGTCATTTTTAGATATTTTCCAAATTCTCCATTTTCACGATTTTCTTGAAATTGGCTGTAACAATTTTTTTAAGTTTAGAATATTTCTTAGCTACCTAATTTAGTTTTATATTAACCAAGGAGTTTCTCTAATACATTTTTGAAAATCGAGTAACCGGAAGTACTTGGAGTATTAGTTATGAACAATATATCTCAGAAACAAATCCTCATATGAAAATGAAAAACCAGATTTAAGTTGTTTATCTTCTGTGCATGAGATCACAAGAATTTAGTTAAAATCGGATGACCGGAGTGTCACTTTATCCTTGAGATTTTTAAGTTTTTTGCAATTTTTTCGAAAACATTTTTAACAATCTCTTTAAAACTTGCTACGATCTTTGATATGCTTTTACGTGAACCTGGCAGTTCTGCTGAGAAAATGGGATGAAGTGAGGTATCAGAACAAATCTCTGGAGTTAAGCTGGGTTTCGTGTGTCCAGTAACTTGGATGGGTGACCGTTAGAATTATCGTTCCCAAATAAATGTAAATAATATTTTAATCATTTGCGGACATTTGCATATTTGTATATCTATGAACGTAAGAAAAAGTCGTGTGTTGTCTCACACTAGATTTTTAATTCTAAAATAGGAAGTTATAGTGTTATCAAACTGGAAAATCCAATCCTTTTCTAAGAGACATGACAATTCTGCATAAAACGTTTATAAAAAATAAACAAAATATTCTAAATAATTAAAACAAGAACATTTTCCTTATATTAGATTTAATTCAACAAGAAGCATTTAGTAGTCGATAAAAGATTAGCGTGACATTTCTTTAATAATTCATAAACCAATTTAGGAAATTTGACTAGAATAAAAATTAAAAATTCATCTTCTACTTAATTATGTAACTACTCTACTCTGATTAGGTTAATACTAACATCAATGCTTAATATAATTAAAACAATTTTTGGATAAACTGTGTAACTTTAATAAAAATTAAACGTTTCGAAAGCTATTTGCTTTCTTTTTCAATAAAATTGAATTTTGTAAGATACTTACTCATTAAAATTTCCATTTGTTTTATGCTAAACTTTTTACTTGTTAAAATATATGTACATTTTTTTATAAAGTAAATAAATCAGTCTTATAATTCCAAATTAATTAAGATTATTAATTAAAGTTCCTTTGTAAAGCTATAAATATCCTTTTTTATATCAAAGAAAACATTTAATGAACGTTACCTTAGGAGTCATTACTAAAAGTGTTCCATTCTTTCTTAAAGATTAATGACTTATCTAGAAACAAATCTATTTTAGATACGCTAACGTAAGATACGTCTGTTTTAAAGATGCAATAGCTTTAATAATATATAATCTGTTAAAAGACGTACGAGTACAAACCAAAATTCTTGACAAGCGTATTTAATTCTATTGAAAATATAAGGAAAATCAATGAACTTTCATCAATATTTAATTAATTGCTTACGATAATTTTATAATTGAAGAATAACTCAGTGTTGCGTGTTCAGTGTTTATAAGAAATAAATTAAAGGAAACACTTACAAAGTAATTATTTTTACTTAAAGAGTGACAGCTGCAACTTATTTGTTTCAAATATCAATATAGAGTTAGATAAACGTCGTTTCGCGTAAAAATTCGCTGTGAGTTTTTCATACTTGTCCAAACATGTGCAACTATCATAAACTACGCAAGCAAAATTCCATGTAGCAAATAACAGTGTAAACACTGTGCTAGGATTGGCAACAATGTTACTGGTGTCTTGCTTGTGTTTGCTTAATTTTGCTTGGTTTGCAATAACTGCACGTATTTCTACAAATTATTCTGTAAAGTGAATCGTAATTAACCACATAGCAACATGTTTTTGTTACAACTTTGGTGAAAGCACAAAAACTTAAAAATAGTAATAACAAACTTTCAACAAAAATTTCCTGGCGTTTAACTACCGACGCGTCAAGCAATACAAAATTTGAAAAAACAATTGGAGCACATACATAGGATCTGTCGTAGACCTATAACGAAGCGGTAGATTACGAACCATTGGAAGGGAAGAAAAGGGATAACTTGTTACTCAAAGTTGTGATGTAATAATTCAGAAAAATGTCACTCGAACTGGGGATTAACCATCAAACTTTAAGCAGCGTGTTATACGATTTGAAACTGAGATTGTTCCTATCAAATCTTTTGTAAGTATTACATGAACATGATGCGAACCGTCGTTTGAAGTTCTACGAATGATTCCTCGCGTGACATTAAGCTGGTCCTTATTATTGGAAAACCATTTTATGGGCAAATGAAGCCTCGTTTAAAATGAAAATCCAAATAAATCGTCATACTTGGTTAGAGAAACGGTTATGAACCTATCACAAAGGACTTAAACAGTTCTGGAGTGGCATCTGGAGTGGAAGAGTCACAGAACCATTCTTTTAGGAGGACTGTTTACGCTAGCTTTACCGAGCTGCAGTTGATATGATAGCAGGATGGAAATCTGTCTCATTAAAGAGCAATTCCATGAATATACTGATCGTCGTTGCACAACAGAATAACCACTCAGATCATATGATGTTTCTTTGGGACATCGTGAAATATAACGCTCTTGCTCAGAAATGATGTGATCTAAAGCACTTGTAACAGTTTATCGAACATTTTGTCCAGAGATCGAATAGTGATCTGTGAATTTAAGTGAATTGTGTATCGAGAATCATGGTTTCATTGCGAGTAAATTTTATAAAAAAGTATGGAATAAGTGATAAGAAAACTATTATTTTTTTGAAATTTTTGAAGAAAATGACATGTTACCTGTATATTTACGAGACAAGTTCAATAAGTCAGGTAAAAATGCAAGAGATGGCTCCACCAGAATAAGATTAATATTATTTTGTTGAAATATATTCCTTCAGATGGCGTCATATCAATTTTTAAGAATATCTGCAAATCTGTTTGTGTTTGGCAGTCATTTAAAGTAAATAACTTATGTTATTTGCATTAGAATGGAAAAAAGTGATTTCCGCGTTCTCATTAAACATTATTTTGTGCATGGAAAACACTAACAGAAACAAAACAAAAGCTTCACAAATATCAATTAAAATGATTCACAAGTGGTTTACTACCTTTCTATGTGATCGCAATACTAAGTCATCTAGCAAGGATAAAAGATGCTCGTACACCAGAAATAATATTGTGCTGATAGATTGTCAAGCGAAAATGTGTAAGATTGTAGAGACTTTAAACTTATCGATTGGTGCAGTGGTTCAATTTTACATGATGATTTGGATACAAAAAGCTTTTTGCAAGGTGAGTGCTGGGTTCATTAAGAGTGGACCAAAAATGTAATCGTTCAACAATATCGGAGAATTGTTTGAAACTGTTTAAACGTAAAACATCTGAATTTTCGAAACAATGAGTAGAAACTGGTTCCAGTGCAGCGAAGAAGGCAAAACTGGTGTTATCGTCTGGTAAAGCCAAGGCAACTCTTTTTTGGGATGCTTTCGGAATATTTTTCATTAGTTCAACGTTTTGGACCAGTTGAATGAAAAAAATTAAAGAAAATCGGACACATTTGGCAAAGGAAAAAATTTTGTTTCACCACGATAGTGCAACAGCATATTCTTCAACTATTACAACTGCAGAAATAGATGCATTTTATTTCGAAATGCTTCCATATGCCCCATACTTACCCTACTTGGCTCCTTCTAACTATGTTTTATTCCCAAACACGAAAACCTGGCTTTCTGGTAAGAAACTTTTATTCAATGAGGAAGTTATTGCCGAAGTGGATGCATATTTTTCAGAATTTGATAAATCTTATTTTACTGAAGGCATTAAGTCGTTAAACGTCTGCAATATCGTTGGAATAAGTGTATTGAGTTAGAGGGGATGAACTGTGTTGAAAAATAAAATGTTTTACATTGAAAAAACCACTACTCGTTTCATTTTTACCTGATTTATTAAACTACTCTAGCGTGTAAAATTAAAGATATTTGCATATTGACGATATTTTATGCCTTATTTACCAAAATATTTGCCATTTATATTTTGGATGTTCCATTAAATTTTATTAGGTTTCGGTTTTGATTACAAGTAAAGTCTAAATGCTTTTTTCGTTTCAGTTATGGTTTCTGTTTTAATTACGAATGCGATTATCAAAATTGTTCCCACTGTTTAAGTTTAAATTAGGAAGACTTCATTTCCCTTGGCTAGTGAAAAAAATAAACAAAATTTAATTTATCGAAATTTGAAGCGATATAAATTTCGTTTCGGTTATGTTTTCATTGCCTATCATAAACAATCACAAGGGAAAATCAGTGTTTATCATTACTTTCCAAAATAGATCGAACATTTAACGGAGTACAACATCAAGAACTTGCCGTGGTTCTAGTAAAAAGTAGATACATACATAAAAATTAGGAAGTTCAAAATAACAAATAACAAAGCAAACTTTATTTAACAAGCGTATTTTTACATATTCTGTTCAAAATATTCTCCTCTAGCTACAATATAAAGTCTAGCCCTACGAAGGAGTGTTCTAATAGTTCGCTTCATTATGTCAGGAAAATTTCTTATTTCCGCTGCAGCATTCATAATTGTGGCAATAAATTGATCTCTACAGTTTGATTTTTTAGCATAGACTAAAGACTTCATGTGGCTTCAAAGAAAGTTGTCCAGCGGTGTTAAATCAGGTGACCTCGGAGGCCAAGAATGTGGACCGCCTCCTCCAATCCAACGATTGCGAAACGAAGTATTTAAAAATGCAGTTCTTCTTGTAAAAAGCGAAGATAATTATCACCTGTTAATCGATCCTTCATTATAAAAGGTCCAACATGTTCGTCGTTAATAAGTCCACATCAAACGTTTACTGAAAATGTACGCTGAAAATTTGTTTTGTAGGTTTCGTGTGGATTTTCATCTGACCAGTAGTGTGTATTTCGGCTATAATTGATACCATTTCTATTGAATGTAGCCTCGTTAGGGAATAAAAGTTGTGGAAGTATATGCTCATGTTCAGTGAGCCAGCGACAGAACTGCATGCGCAGCTCGAAATCATGTGGTATAAGCCAAAATGACGTATTGTTCTCCATGCTCTCATTCATCTAGCATCTCTATTATTAGAAATTCTTCGCACACTAGTAGATGGATTGCGTTCAATACACTGCAATACTGATTGCTTCGTCTTGATCATCATCCATTTGGTTATGTTCGGCGGTAGTTTTAGGAAACGATTTTGTTTCTCTTAAACATCGATGAACTCTACTGAATATATGGCGATATAGTATGCTACGATTAGGAAATCGCCTCTCATATTCTGCAACTGCACGCTTTTCATTTCCATCTCCATCACAAAACTCGTAAATGTAATGAATATTGGCATATTCTTCATTTGAAAAAGATATTTTTAAATTCTTAACAAATTTGCGTATTTTTAATCAGAAACTGACACTCTAAAAATAATGTAAACAATTCAACAATTGACATTCATAAAAAGCTAGATGAGACCATTTTGAATAAAATGTGCAAAAATACACTTATTAAATGTAGTTTGGTTTGTTTTTTAATTTATTTCGGTAATCAGCCTTGCAATGACTGTGATACGTTTGAGAATCACTTTCGCATCCATGTTTATTTGACATTTTTGACTTAAAATGACTTAAATAACACGTTCTTAAGCTATGGACCTTGAGTCATGGGGCATCCAGTATTAATAGAAAATTTTCGGGTCCAAATTAATGTTTAGATTAGGTTAGGTTAGGCTAGATTAGATTCGGTTAGGTTGGATCAAACAAATGAGTTATAAGGAAGAAGATGAGTTTTCGACACAAAGGGAAAGCTGAGTGTGGACGTCTGAAGCGACATATCGAGTTTCACGATGAGATGGCAGATTGAATGATTGAAGAGCGCAATAAGATATATGAGTAAATGAAACGTGCGCTTAGGTTAATGTAACAAGCAAAGTATAGTAGACCAAAGAAGAACGAAAAGTCAAAATTAAGTGAATGTTGGAAAGGGCTTACTGTGGCTAGTGTCTTAGAACGTAACTCAGCGTATCTAAATAAATAGCTATAAAAATAAGTATTCTGTTATGCGCGTTTGAAATGAGGAAAATATGAGAATTGAAAATGTATCTACTGATTTGTACAGTTACGAGAAGTAAAACTTTTGCTCGTATCATCAATAAATAAAATACAATAATAAAAACATGTTAATCGAAACAAATAAGGTACAAATAATTATATAAGGTAATTATTTTAGGCAAAATAAATGTAGAAATAATTCAAGTTAATTAATACAGTAAAAGAACATAATAATATGTGTTACCAGCACATAAATACTTTAAATAACTGAATTGACTGACATCAAGGTGACTGATAAAGAACTGCGATCAATTAGCTGATATTTCCTAATTATTTTTCATATAAAATTGGAAGAACTTTTCGCTGCATTTGATAAATTTAATATCACTACTAATGAATTAAATAATGTGACATTTATTTTGTAACTAATTTTCTTAAAAAGAATTAAAATTAAAATTCTTGATGTTTTCTTCAAATTGCTTTCTTTGGAAGCGTATACAATGATCTCAATATTTTTGTCATATACAGGGTTTCTACATAGATATGGAAATAACCCATCAATAGCGAGTGCAAAATTTACGAAGATTTTTGACCTTAATACGGACAGAACTTCACAATTGTTTATTTCACCTGGATGAGGAGCCCCCTCGAACCGATAGGAGACCTGAATTGATCTGTAGACATTGTTTCATGTAGTTGTTAGTGAATCATATTCGAGCTTACACAATTTTAAAGAGGATAAATTGTTGATGCCCATTTAGTGGGCGTATCAGTAACCACAGTAGCAATTTCATTCGACATATTGCGATATACTGTATCTAAAGTTATGACAACATGTACTGTTTCTGGATGAACATTATCATTTAACAAAAATGCTAAATAAAGTGTAAACTGAATGACAGAGACAGAAGGACATTGATGAGGTTTGTAACTAAGAATAGGAATAAAGTGCTGCAAAAGCGAGTTCTGGTTTGAACTCGCGTCTTTCCAATCATGTGTTTACAAAAACTGAGAAGAGGGAACTACACAAGCACGATATTTATAAGTGAGCTGCAATTGCAAAACCACTAGCGAATCAGGCAAATGTTAAGAAGCGAACAGTGTGGTAAAACACTCTTAAAGCGTGAACTGCCAATCAGTGAAAGAATACCATTTGGTCTAATGATTTCTTTTTATTATTTCCGACCATAAAACGAGTACAGCTGTGGAGAATACCGGCGCAAACGTATAAACACGATTGTCTCTTACCAATGGCCGTTATTTGGGCAGATATATTATGATTAGTATATTCTGCCGGTACCATTATCACCATGCAGGATTAAGCTATTATTAAGGACTACGTATATATTTTGGATGATCAGGTTTATGCCATGGTGTAGACTGTTTCCTACAGGAATAAATTTTGATTTATAAAGCTCGGGTTTGCAAATTGTGGTTTTCTGAGTATGCCGATGACGTTTCCTATCTTCCCTGGCTGATACAGTCGCCTAACTGTGTCGCTTCTGTGATCGATTTTGGAATACAGCATTAAGGCCCATTATCTGCCTCCAGCATCCCTTCAGGAACTTGTGCAAATTTTATACGAATACTGGTATAACATTCCCTTATCTACTATATAGGACTTATATTTGTGGACAATTTGTGCCATCTTGAACCCCCACGGTGGTGCTACCTCCTTCTTATGAAGTTTGTTCGAATAATCCGATATAAACATGGTATCATTTGCCCAACAGCTCAAAATAGTTGCGAGGTGAAACTTCGGATGAAAATGGTGCGGCAGAAACATTTGGACGATTTTAAAATTAAAAATCTATATCATAATTCATATTTATTAAATAAGTACTTACATCGCATTAAAGTACTACAATAGTATAACTTATGCCGCACACCCGTACTTACCTTAGAAAGTTTTAAGAGAATACCCTGTATATAAATTGTCAAATTACACTTACGTAGGTGGGATTAAACACAAAACACAATAAGTTTGAAGTGTCGTCAAATTGGAATGAAGTTGCGATAGAAGCGTATTTAATTTTTTTTGTAAATATCCTGTAAAAGGAGAGAAGGACACCTAATTAAATAGAAGTCAATAATCGACATTAAACTGGGATATTTCCCAGCTAATTTTGTTTTTAAAAAAACATTAAGGGGACAACATAATTATCATGCTTTTAAGTAGATAAGCATTAATTTATTAAATTTAGTTGATATTGAAGAAATTTAATATCGTGATTTCTTGTAAAAGTTTCTCATAGCGTTACTAGTTTGTTGAATTGAAACTAAAATGTTTAATCATAATGCTAAAGTAATAAAATGGAATTCTTAATAAATAATTACGGGGGAACATCAGAAAGACCGGATATCAACACATAGTGTCCCGTGAATGCACACTGCAGTATCGATGAAAGAAATTATATACCAGTCATCTAACCTATTGTTGGTATCTGTTGCGAAGTTTTATCTTATTAATTACGGGCTGAACGAGGTCACCAAAGAAAATGATGGTTGAAATGCATCCTAAGGCGACATTTATGACGTCATAAGAGGTGACATGCATGACGGCGGACAGGTACAAGAATTAGTTGTTGGCAGCCTAATACCCCAGAATATAACTATATATAAAGAAACAAAAACATACATTAGTATAGTAATGTTAAAGAAAAGGAATATAAAGAGCTCACTCCTTCACGATAAGGGGTTTCAAAATAAATAAAACTCGCAAACTAGTGTATTGAAAATTTATTTGATAAGGGCTACAATAAATACAGCAACTATTTTTACTCACTGCTAATCTTTGAATATCTATTGATTCGACCGGCGCGGCGATGGAATCAACACGTTGAAATCAGTAAATTTACAACCTTTGGAGAATTCGGTCAGAAATATAACGGTGGGACAAAGTTAGTCTGCTTAAAATTAATGAAGGATTATACAAGAGAAAAGAGTTTACGTTAAATAAAAACTGGACAAATTCAATTAAGAAACGACAAAACAAAGAGTGCCCGGTAGGAATTTTACATTTTTAAAAATTAATTAAAATACTTTTATAATAAGAGACATAAATATTTATTTATTAGATAAAGAAAAAATATGCGGATATAGGTTTTAAAGATTATGCCATTCAAGGGACGTCCATTTTGACGAATGCAGTCTTCCGAAAACGCATGCACAAAGGACTGGACTAATTGTTGCAATTTCGTATGTTATGTTTCCTTAAAAAGCGTTGATTGTTCTCGGAGTATCATTATAGACTATTGTATTTAGATAGCCCCACAAGAAGAAGTCACACGATGACAAACCTGGTGGCCTTGGAGGTTGAGATGTCTCCAAACTTACTTTTTACTCTCGATGGATTTTCTGGAAGTATGGGCTGTAGCCTCATTCTGCTGGAAGCAAGCCTGGTTATTGAAATTTGTCAAACACTCTAAGTGCGGCTCAAAAAACTTGCCAAACATCGACAATACCGTTCACTGTTCACTGTCTCTCAAAACGGAAAAAATTAAGACTTAATTATTTATTTGCTTGAAATGGCACACCAAACAGTTGTTTTTGGGCAGTGCAGTAATTTTTGGTGACGTTCTTTTGGGTTATATTCGGACCAGTATTTCATGTTGTGCTTGCTCACACACCCTCTAATGTGAAAAATTGCCTCGTCAGAAAAAATGGTTGTCAAGACATTGCGGAGTTCGAAAACGGTCAATTATAACTCTTGCCTATATTTACATTATAATAAAGCCGCCGTTATCTAATTTCTGAACACTTTGAAGCTTATATCGATAAACATTAAACTTTTTCTTTAAATTTTGTGTACCAAACTCCGTTTCATTCCTATAGAAATGGGAATATTTCTCACAGACTTATTCGAATTTCGCCTGATTTCTTGTCGAAGAATTTCAGCACTTTCAGGAGTCGTTATTTCAGCCGATTGGTCTTGACGGCGTTTATTGATCCCAGAACCGGTTTTATAAATCGTCTCACCTATTAAGAAATCAAATACCTGCTTGGCCCATATTTAGACGTCAAATTCCACACTTTTAACAAAACTCGCGGTACACTCGTACAGGAGAATCGTTGCTGTTATAAAACACTTCCACCTCGTACACGCGTTATGTAGTCGTCCACTGACTCATGATTAGTGATGAATGCACAATTCTCATGCGCCGCTTGCTTCATCCGCCATCACTATGCCTCAAACGCGTCAAACGTTATTCAAGTTTAACTTGTGAAACTTCTAGCGGACACAGTTTATTAATTAAAGAGAGGAACAAAATGTTTAAATGGTCGAAAATAACCGTGAAACCGTATTAGGTACGGAATTAATTCCTTTATAAAGAGTTTTACTATTTTTATACAACTCTCGCAGCTCTGTTAAGTTTTTAAACATATTTTCTACTGTTGTTCGGTTGTTTTATAAATTATTCAAGAAGAAAATAATCGATTTATGGAGATTTTATCTGAGATTATAATGTATATCAGGATGTAGATTAGTATACAAGGTGTTTCAGATAATATGACATTCCATGACATTTCCAATAAGCGTAAAATTGAAAACAATACGAATACTAAACATTCCTTTTTTTTTAATAATGACGAGTCGACTATGTATACATGCTTTCGAATATACAAATATCATGGAGTAAGTGTTTCCTACTAAATAAACATTTCCGTAGTAGAGCAGAATTGTACGTGTTTATTTTAACTTCCGAATCAGACGCATAAAAACAAGACTATAAAATGATACACTTTTTTAAATGTCAGTGACCGATATCTTAATAAACGAAATTATTCCAATTTACGTCGGTTACTAGATGCGTTTCATTGTCTAACTAGTGTTTTAATAATAAAAACTAAATCGCAAATTGTGCTCATTTACACCGTGTTTAACTGGTTGGTGCTTTTATGTTAATAAGATTGTGCACAGATTTATAATAATGAAGTACTTACAGAGGTATGATTCAATTAATATGAATTTGAAAACTGTAAAATGAAAAATTAGATAAAGACAAATAAATCTGTAAGCGAATTAATATACTTTAACATTTTTAATTATTTGTAGTTTCGAAGGCAATTTCACAAAAATGATACTAATGGAATTTGTAATAATGTAGCTGAAATAGTTAAGACAATCTAATTGGCATTTAGGTAATTAGTTCTGTATCCAAAAAAAATGTTAGGGAAAACTATTTTGAAAGCTTCAAAATGTAAGGTAATTACATTAAGTCTGATCAATAAGATTGTTTTAAAGGTATCAACTATTACAATATTCCTCTAGCATCATTTTTTTAAAATTGTTTTTAAAACAGCGTATAAAACAATGTTTGATTATTCTAAGTCGAATTGGGCAAATCATTGTATCATTCCCCTGAATACTGTTACAAAACCAACTAGAAAAATCTAAAACGTGTCAAAGTGTTTAAAGTATTTTTATTTTAAGTGTAGGATGATGTCACGCAAGTTCAGACATCAAAAGCTATTTTTAGGTGTAAAATTAAAAAATGTCAATAAATAATTGCTTAAGCTGTCTTTACATTTATACACATTTTCTTAGTACGATGCATGACTAAACTCAACTATTATTATTATCAGTTATTAATAAATATCTTCTTCAAAATTGTTAAAAGAATTGTAAATATTATTTATAAATTCTTTCAATTGTGCGAAAGGGCAATTCTCTTATCCTGTTTTGTTGCAGCGAACAAATCGCAATGTGCCTGCTATAGCTGTAAAAGTGTGTTACTGTAAATTAACGGTTTTAGTCTGAATGCAACCATAGGCGGCTCATTGTACATAATTAGAAAAAAAGGACTTTTTTGTATTCGTATTGCTTTTAATTTTATGATTATTGAGGTGTCTGTAAGTCTGCTTTCATTCCTTAAAAGGAATGTCATATTATCTTAAACGCCCTGTATAATGAAGATTATTACTGTACCTCTTAGCTTCTAGCACGAAGGGATTGATGTAATTGCGTATCCTTGAAAGGATGCGGGAGCTCATCAATCCCTCAGGGGTAATAACTCGTCCGGAGCATTGAAATCGCGCATCCTTGGGGAAGACAATCTCTGGATAAACTCTGAGGCCACGGTTTTGTCGTTGAAAGAGGACTTGGTGATGATTAAGTTCGATAAAAGAGTGGGTTCACTGGGTAATTAGTGGGGCGCTTCTGTTGTATTTCTGTGCATTCTAATCACTGATATTTCTTTGCCCGATAGTCTTAATATTAATATTTCAGAAATTGATTTCATGACATGAGGATTAGATCGTTATGATATTCTCACCTTCTTTGATAACATTTTTCTGACTTACCACAAACACATTTGGTATGGTTTTAAAAAGTTTTATACATTGGTGATCGCTAGGTTAGGATTACACATATATAAAGTACCAGACAAAAGGACAATGATTCGCAAAGAAACGGAAAAATTCTATAGAAATTACTGTTTGTAATATAAGTAAGTTTTAAATTATAATTGCGTTAGTCTATGCAGTTGAATTCCAATTTAAATATATAGTAGAAACCTTATTTATTTATACTTATTTGCGAACAAAGACATTAAACTTTAGCAATAAAGCAACAATGGCAGCAATTATCACAAAGTGAAAAATTTTGAAATACATTTTTGAAGCTTCAAATCGGTAAAAACGTTTGATTCCTCTAACTTGTGAAATATTATTAAGGCATTTATATACATACATAGGTTTAGCCAAGCCTAGAATATAAGGTGTGGTTTTGTGCTATATACGTTACAGTTTTTATCGTTACAAATATTTTTTCATTCGATTAAAAATGTTTAATAAGTCTAAAATTTTTAATTCTTAACATAATAAAACATTTAGCTTAATACCTCCGTGATGTTTGAAATTTGAAGCAACATTTAAAAGATCGCATGTACAGAATAAAAGGTTTATTGTAGATTAACTTTCATAGAGTAATTTCTCAAATTAATACACAAATAGCTACAGATAATTTATGTAAAGTATAGTCAATAAACTTTTCATTCAGTAAAGGTGATTAAGTGTTATTACATGGAGAGGTAACATTTATAAATTGCTTACATTTAAACTTATAATTCTGCAGTTAAATTTTAAATCGGTTTTATACACATTTTTAAATAATTTTATTATAAAAGAATATTTTGATTAAAATAAACAGAATTTGAGATTTTTTTTGGACTTAGAAATGGTTACAGAAAACTCCAGATAAAAATGAAACGGACATTCACCATCGTCATTGCGTCGCAGTCATTTCGTCATATTCATTTCATAGCGACAATTGAGTACTTTCATATGTCGGAAAATGCTTTCTTTTTTTGGTAATAATGAAAGTAAATCGTCATAGAAATTGGTTTGTAATAATAAAACATTCAAAAATAATCAGAAAGTTATTTAAAATACTTTACAAATTTGAAATATTTACGAATTCAATGGCAGTATTAAAAACGTAACGCTATTGGTCGTGGCGTCACGAGGCAGTAGACAGAAACGCACCTATTAGTTCTTTATAGGCGTTTACGATAATTAAACCGTTCCACGCCGGTAGAAATGTTTTATCTCCGTTGTATCAAAAAATTATTAATAAAAGATATAGAAGGAATACTGGATTAGTGTGAAGCGGTTTAATTATCATAAACATCTATTGTGTATCATTACAATATGCAACATATTCGACCTTATACAAATCAAATCTACTGTGTAGTTTTGTAAAACTAGCTTTAACGTTAGTATTCGTACAGGAATAGTTTATTAAGCCATTTAGTAATGGAAAAAGGATATGTGAAGACTACATCCAACAACTTGCTCATAGTGGATATTTTTATGCTAGGAGAATTTCTTAAAAATGATTTGCGGTTCAACTTAGCACAAATCAGAGGCGCCAAGGCACAACCGTAAATAAATGAATACCATTGTTTATAACAAATTAATCAAATACTGCAAAGTTGCTTTTAAAAGTCTAACTATTTATTTTAAGTAATTATTGTTTATTTTGTAGATCATCAAGAAAATTCTATGGTGATAATGCTATGGGATATGTACAAATTAAATGGAACAATAATAGTTGTATTGTAAAAACAAAGATATGTCCAGAACACCGAATTCACAATAATATATGGTGTCATTAACAATAAATTAAATCGATAAAATCGTAGAAAATATTCAGTGTTAGGATTATGCAGCATCATCTGATAATTTATTTTAATTGATATACTAACGATAATGATTTATCTAAAAATTATTGCGACCCGGTAGGCTGTAAGCATGCGTTAGCATTATTAATGTGGCTCCTACTGATATTACGTGTTATTGGAAAAAGGCTCGCTTGGCTACTGTTGAATCTACAATAAAATTTATAACATGTAGGATTTTGAACACCACTTATACATTGTTTAAAGTGTCATATGCTATTTGTGTTGTACAAAAAGAAACTTCACCAATGTGTTTTCGAGATGTTTACCATTTAAGATCGGCTACCCAACAACCGGCATAGAGTGCTACTGGCTAATGACGTCACTTAACCGCGTATCATATTTCTGTTCAAATGGCGCCAAATTCGAAAATTCAAATTTTTGAGGCATACGAAAAGCAGTAAATTGTTTAAAACCACGAATATAACTAAGGACTGCTTCAACATGTTATATTTTTACAAAAAAAAAATAGGTGAAAGTTCCCAATTCTGCCACCGTTCTTTGTTGTCATTTTATATTTTTTCTAGTATACCTCTAGTTTAATGAAGTAATATTAGTGAGCAAGAATGCGTTAATACTAAAATTCCGTTAATCGAAAGGCAAACTAAAATATGTCATTGCAAAAATGGTTTTAATTCAATTAACGATATTCGTTAAAACACGTGCCGTAAATGTTCATAATATGAAAAAATTTTAAAGTCAAAAGATATGCGTATTTAGCGGATGGAAATATCTATAAGGTTGCTTATTTCAGAGAGTATAGATTATTCTGGTGTAATTCTTCAATGTCTTCTCGCACATTTTTTTCTTTAGCAAAAACTGGACGGAGGAAGCAAAAAAGATATTTAATTCTGTCATTAGGGATGTTCTTCGCCTTGAATACAACCAATGTCGAAAAAGATAATTTTATTAAAAGTAGATAGATACAAATAATTTCCAAATAAAAATAACACTAAGTTACTTCCAAATCTTCCAAACCATGTACTACGATATAGGGGTGCCGTTTCAATTTTTTTTAGTAAGAGGTGCTGAGAATTATGGAAATGAAATACCAGCTTCCATGCGAAAATTGGGCATATTTTATGAGTTTCTTGGATTCCTTACACATAAGTGGTTGCGAATTTATTATACACTTTTTCGATGCATGGTGTATTAAAAATATTAATAATTTCTCAAACACATAAAAGAAAGTTGCTATATTGATTAAAACATATGATTCCAGATTTTGAAATTGTCACCATTGAAAATCCTACAAAAGTTGTTAAATTTTAGTGTCCAGCTACCAGTTATTGTATTTACTGAAGGTCATATAACTTATTTTCAAATTTCAAAACATAATTTAGCTAAACTGACACTTTAATCTGTTTATTGCTTTTTTAACTATACTCAGTGACATAGAAATTGCAACACCAAGAAGGCGTTGGAATTTCCGGATGAAATTTGGTAAGAATATTCACCTATGTTAGAGTAATAAATGATCAAAATTTGGGAGGAAATCCTTTATTAATTAAACAAAATTTTATAATAATTGTTAGTAATGTGTGGCACGGTCTCTCTGATTTACACATTCATTTACACCCAGAGGCATTGATTGAATAAAGTGGTTTATCTCGTTTTGAGATATTGCCTCCCATGCAAGTTGCACCTCATGTCTCAAAGTCTTCAAAGTCAAAGGAGGACGCTGCAAATTTCTCAGCCATCTACCCATTATGTCTCGAGTTCTTGTAAGTATAGCAGAAGATGTGTTCCAACAAGCTCCGCAATATACCATTGTGATGTTATATTGCCTCGAATGAACACCAAGGGAGACTTGCTGCCATAAGTAATCGCACCCCGAACCATAACACCCACAGTGCCTCTCAACTGTAAATTGAAGATTCCGTCATTCACTCCGTCTTCTTCTGACCCTCATACAACCGTCGTGCATTCCTAAACAAAATCTAGATTCATCACTAAAGACAACACGATGCCATTCAAGATTCAAATGAGATCGTTCATTGCACCATTATAACTGTTGCTGACAATGTTCTGCAGTCGAAGGAAGCACAAGTAGCAAACGATATGATGTTAACCCAAAACTTCGGATTCGGCGATAAACTATTCTAAGGGTTACAAGGCGACCTTCTTTACCAAACGAGTGGTCACCAATTTCCCGAGTAGAGGAAAATCATTCTGTAAATGCCAATTGTCTTAAGCGACGATTTTGACGCTCATTCGTTTTTCTTAAAGCCCCGGTTCCTCTTTTACGATATTCTTGGCCATGTTCAAACCATGCACGAAATACTCGCATTACAGTAGACCGATTTCGATTTACACGGTTGCAATTTCCCCAAAGGATAAACCAGCTTTGCGCAAACCAATAATTCGACCTCTGTCAAATTCGCTTAATTGACTGTAATATCCTCGTTGCCGTACATTAGGCATGATCAAACAAACAAAGCACGTTAACTTAAGTACAAAAATCAAAATAATGTTAATTAATAATGAAAAAGAACAATAAATCCTACGAAAAACACAGACCGAAAAAGCTAACGTCAGCCCAACAGATCTACCAACTTGGATTAAGAAATTCCTACTCCTTCTTGGTGTTGCAATTTCTACGTCACTGAGTATATATGTTAAGACAAATAAGTTACAAATTATTATAAAAAGGAGAATTAAACAACGTAGTGTGTCTTTATTTTCCGATATAACGTCATGTACATTAAGATTCTTCCTTCATCGATTTATCAGGGCCACCACAGAAAGAGTTGCGCTTTATCAACCACGAACTGTTTTTCACCAAAGTGAAATTTTAATCGACCACGCCGATGAAAATTGCACGGAGCTATGTTGGAGTTGTGAGGAAGGTACGGAAGAACCTCCCGCCGGTTTGTAAATTATTTGGTGTTGTTGTGGCATTAATTCTGGATATTTTCCGTGAAATACATCATAAAACTTTATTAGTGAAAATATATTCGTCACTAGCAAGTGCATTGTGTTACATTTTGTTTGATTGTTTGTTTAGTGGCTAAGGCTTCGGGATGCAGAAATTCCGTTGACCCTGTTTGACTAAAACTGTTATATAGTCATTTCGCCATGCCTACTAGAATTCTTGCCAGATCTGGAGGAGTTCTACCGCCAGTAGGGATTTTTAACATACCAAACATTACATTGACACGAGAACTACGATTTTACTTCCTTGTCCGAGAAGAAGGCGTGTTCTTTAAATTTTTCTCCGCTGAAAAATTTACCGACCTCGATCGGGCGTGAACCCGCGTCCCTCGGTTGTAAAGACAATCACCACACCAATCGTGGTCGACTGTGTTACAGTTCAGTATTATAAGAAATTATAAAACATTAAAATTAAGGAAAAATCACCAAATAACTTTTTTCACAGAATTATAACAGCTTGGTTAAATAAATATCTTCATGCTGATGATTTTCCTTTATGTTATGAATGTAAAAAACGGTATTTGAATTGGAGATGTCATGGTTTTCCCAAAATCGGGGTATACAGTGTGCCTATGAAATATTTGATCACAACTAAACTACAGATTCCTGAATTAAAATAAGGCGATTTAACCCAACTTACCTATATACAAAGTTGCTTCGTTAGGCCGGTATTAAACATTAAAAGTCCTTTAAATAAAAACGTTTTTTGCTTTTAACGATATAACGTACTAAGTGATTTTAATAATTTTTGGTATGATGTTCCTCGTGGGTATAAGACATAATTGATAAACTGAAATGGTACGGATAGTAATTTTAAATGCGGAGGCTGATAGCTTCCATATTTGTTTTCTGCAAAGGTACACACTTTAGTAACATATTTTTATCTTGATATCTTTGATATCTGGTACAGTTTATCCATAAAAAAATAAAATCTGAATGCATACTCGCGTCTTTTTTCAACAACACAATTTTAATCTACCTAGTCTTGAGAAACAATTGAATATCGACTTGTCCAAAATACAAAACAATTAAGTTTGTTTAACGATTATTAATAATTATCACTTATTTTCATTTCAAGTTCGTGGCAACTGCCGTATTTTGTTGTTCATTTACAATATTTCTTGAAGGTAATGGCTGCAAGATACTGTTGGTTATCTATTAGGCGGTATTGCGCAATTTATTAAAATTACTTTATTATGTGCTTGATTTTACGTAATGTTTAGGTTTTAGTAGAGGTAACCAAGCTAGTTCAAGACCGTATTATTTAAAGCCTTAGAGTGATACCCTTCACTCGGAAAACAATGTATTTACTGTTCCAACTATCTCTACTTGTAGGTAAATGTTTATACTTTACTTTTAGAATATTTATTTTATAATTTGTGGATCACACCAAAATTTATTTACGGCCAATGTTTGTACTATTAAGTAACAATCAAATAAGTTCTACACATTTATTTAAATTAAAAAAACAATAATCTAAAAATTATGTAATCAGATATCTTACATCTACAATTAGAAATAAAGTTCTACATAAAACAGTTATAAAAGAAATGCAATGACCTTTTTCGGATAGATCCCTTAAAGCGTTCTACCTACAAGATGCAAACAAGCAGTTGAATGGACTTTGTATATTAAGGGATTTAAACGACAAGTAGTAAAGCTTAACTTTATATTTAAATTAAATTAATTTTACGATAAATAGTTTTGTAAATTTTCTTTACTTCGTTATAGAGAAATGTATTAGATTTAAAACTTTAAAACATTCACTTACGTTTTAGATTCTTGATTTGATATTATCTTAGTTTATTGATAATATATCTTCCTTCTGGTTAATTTTCCTGTTTCCAGTTAGGATTTATGGATTATGTGTCCAAACTACAAATTATTTTCGATACACGCTGAAATTGGTGGGTATCTTCAATTATAAAAGCATGAAAACTGTTGAGCCCTTGTGTTGTGGAATTTGCCTTAATTTCTTTATAAATGCTCGTTCGAACAACTTGGTTTAAATCTCTCCCGTTTTTATAAATTTTTATATTTATAATTTATTTCGGCATTACTCTCCCGTAAAACGTATATGGTTGCAGCTACTACTCAGAAGTAATTTATTTCACTTAGTTGATTAGGAGTTTAGCTAGCACATTGTTTGTTGGAATTTACATGTTAACGTCAAAGGATCTTTCTTGAAGCTGTTACGGTTGGTTAATTCATCACTCTGTTTGACGATATAAGATGTTACTGCTTGCGTTGTTCTGGTTTTCATCACTTTTGTAGAATTCCCTTTCCTCTGTTTAGTTGACCAATCAAACGTCTCCAATTCAAACTATTAGTTTGAATTTTTGGTGGTAGCAAACCGTTAAAGACCCATTATTTGTCGGCGTCCTATTTCGCAACCTTCGTCTGAATTTTACTGCTTGGCTCTTAGGTAATTAATACCGTAATTTCTGACGCGGATTTGATTTTGTATTTTTTATTACAACTGAACACTTTTCTTTGTAGAAATTTTTATTTCGCACAATTAGTTTTGTGTCCTTCGATTTCTAGTTTGAATTCCCGTACCGCGATTTATAACGGCACACTTTTTAAACTTTTTTTACAGTCTGAGAAACTTCGTTTTAACTTAGACATACTGTTAGGCTATTTTTATTTACAATAACATAGAAATTTGAAATAGGTATTACCTTATTTCAATTTTCTAATGAGAGAACAGAGTATTTTTTTATTGTTAATTAGTAGGGTCTAACAGTATACTTACGCCAAACAAACTAATATGTTGCTGGTTCTAGATTTTTGTGAAAGAAATTTGCGGCAAAACATTAGAGTATACCAGAGGAAATGTCCCCAAATCACTACGTGCCTAATTATCAAACATTTGCAAATCTTGAGAGATGTCTTCGGGAAACTGAACGCTGATCAAGGACGTTCTCGCTTTGTTCGCAACCTTTATGTAGAAGAAAACATTTTGTAGAATTAGAATACGACCCAGAAGAAAATACTTGTGGTTTCTCTCGTCAAGTAGGAGTTTACAAAGATGTCGTCTGTAGAAATTAAAGAACGCTCCTGTATTCTTACCATATTCAAAGCGTACAAAACTTTTATCGATTAATTCTGATACTCCTCTCATATTTTGTCAAATTATTCGCAAAAGAAGTGGCGAAGATATCAATTTTCATAACAAAATTCCCTTCACCAACGAACTACACTTTAAGGGAATGTTTATGCGGATGAAAATCCGCACGCTATCAGGCAACGTCGTTTTCACCATGAATTCCAAATTAATGTATGGACAAGAATAATCGGAAATTACATTATAGGTGTCCAGTTATTATGCCGAGTCCCATAAACGGAGTGGCATATTTGAATTTTTTATAAAATACACTACCAGACCTAATGGACGACTTGCAATTGGATCTTCGTGCTAATATGTGCTTTTTGCATGATGGAGCATCCCTCATTGTACACAGAATGTTCGAATTTATCTTCGTACACAATTTCCCAATAAATGGATTGGCAGAAGAGCTGATTCACCTATAAAATCTCCGCCTAGCTCACCGGATCTGAATATTTGTGACACATTTTTGTGGGGCGCACTGAAAAGGAATGTTTATTCCAGTGCCATAAATACTAAGAATGAGCTATGAGCTATGAGATGCTGTGCAAGCATTAAGGAAAATGTAAAACGTTCAGTTTAATTTTTTGTGTAAAGTCTTATGTGTTCAACAAAATGGGGTCAGGTCTTTTCGGACATTTTTTATAAATTAAGTGTATTTTGAACTCTTCCTAATCATCTGTTTGTGTTTCTCTAATGTTTCTCACCGAGACTAACAAGAAAAGGACCCCAACCCGAACTCACCGATGTCATTGATTTTTTGATATGTTGTAGAACATCAAAAGACACGTATTTTTTTTTATCTGCTGTAAAGCACGTTTAAGACATGAAAACCACCCTCAAAGTTCACCCCCAGAAACGGTTTTTTAATATATCTCCGCTTCTAATCAAAATTTTGCGACGAAACAAAATGGAAAC
>JAHWXV010220825.1:0-15419 GCA_024586415.1 Phrixothrix hirtus | reverse complement strand
TATATATATATATATATATATATATATATATATATATATATATATATATATATATATATTTCATTCCATACGGTATAGAAGTCTAAAATAATAATTAAGTATAAATTTGCACATTTTTATGTAATATTTATTGTATAGTAAATTAATTTTTCTATAGACTATTTCTAACTGTATATGTATTCATAATAAATAAATATTAATACGTTAAGAAAGTAACCTTGGGTTACAAAAGCAATCTAGCAAGTATACACGAAATAGTTGAAATAATGAGCCATTCAGTAAGTATGGTCTCGTTTTCGCTAAAGGGATAATAATTTATACCTTGATCGGTTTTAAGGTTTGCTCCAGAAATTGGCTGGTTCAGCGACTTTGAAAATGCGTACACGTTTTCAAATTACCAGCAACATAATAACCAGGTTCGTTTGTCCTACATTACTTGGTCCGATTAGAAGTCCGTGAATCGTATTGCTTAACAGCTCAACGTGCTTCCTAACCCTTTTATCGTGTAAATCCTAATCCAAGCCAAAATTCACTTAGGTAAAGCGTGCTTTTGTTTTACGACTTTCATTTTAAATGATCTCATCTACACTAACTAACTATCTAATCATCTAACTACAGTCTTATTATTTCGAGTGAAACAATCGAAATTATTTATAACTTTATTACGCTCCTTAAAGTGCATTTTTTAAAGTAAGATACATTTCATCGCTAATTTATAACATTTTAACTTCATTAGTGAAAGGATTATATTGAACAATGCAGTTGTGAATAATTAGGGCGAAAACTATCTCTTCAGCTTCGAAGTTTCTAGTCGACTCCATTTTCAGCTTCACATCTACGGGCGAATTCTTCAACGCCTCGCTTTGTTTCGAACAATCGATCTTGAAGACCGGATAGTCCTTAAACTTCGCGTAACTGAGTGCAGGTACGATGTCATCTCGATCGTAATAAACAAGTTGAAAGTTCAAGTAGTTAAAGTACGCTGGAGAATAATCACCCGCGGTAAAGTTTAAGCGCATGTGTTGGTACGGATATTTCTCGAAGTACAAATAAATCGTGAAATTTGTAAGATTTACGTTCCTAAATTCGTACGTGTTGGCCGTCTTAATTCCTCGTAATCCGAATACGAAGCATACCCTTTAAACGCACTTGCCACGCCGAGCAATCTACACAAGTCAATCTTTTGATTACCGAGCTCATAGGGAATCTCTTCAAACAAAAAGCACGGGAAGTTGTTGACCAAATTAAATTCCTTATTAGGCTCGTCGGCTCTAATGTCACCCTCTATGTAAATGTAGCTATTGTGAGTATCCGTTATCAAATCTTGATTTTTGAATTTGTGTGAGTATTTCAACGGACAAGCCGAAAGTTCTTGGACGGAACGGAAGATATTTAGCAACCGACTCGTCAAAGAAGAAGGTGAGTACTCATTTTTTAATGTACTTTAAATACCGCGCTGTACTTTTACTCCAATATAAGTTAAAATTGTTTTTTGAGAAATAACAGTCTCTCGCTTCTTCTTTTTATTCAAACGAGGTGTAGTAGTTTCACTTAGCGCTGTACAAAAATTTAGAATGAACTTTACTTGACGTAAATCATTTAGGACGGATGGTAAAGTCAGTCCCCCTGTATACTGTTAATAATTGAACTGACAGCAAATTATGTTGTTATGAAAGTTTGAAAATTTGACTTGAAACAAATGACTTATTACTTTCTTTTCATTCGCAATTTAGAGAATCAGATTTAACTTACTGAATGCGCACTATATAATTCTAATTGCAAATAAAATTTATGTTGCTAAAATAAGATTACTGATTGAGCACAAAACACGTTATATAATTAACTTTTACATTTCACATTAATACAAGTCTGTTAATAATCAACAATGGTTACGGTATGCCTTAAATTCTATAAACAATATAAACATTGGTCAACGTAACCGAGGTTCGAGTTTATTAATCAAACAAGATCGAGAGGCCCCAATACACCAAACGGAAGGGTTTAAAACTTTTTCGGAAAACCAACTTAACTTATGTTAACAACATTAGAGGTGCACAAGTACTTTATACACAAAAAGGAAACATACGCTTAGTGTGTACCCCGTATGCGATTATTTCGTTAAACAAATTAAATTAATATAATACAATAGGTTGGCCAATTAATAATGAATCCTAAAGAATTAAAATTGATAGTTTAAATTTCTAATAAACAAGACTGTTCGTTTCAACATTTGATGGTAAAAGTCTGTAATTCATTTTCTTTCATACCACAAAACAGATCGGGAAAACAAAGTTCCTTTATTACGTGACGTTAATTAAAAACTAAATATTAGTAACAAATTATTTGTACACACGGGAAGATCGCATGACACCCTTGTTTTAGATGGGAAATAATTTAGATAGTCAAAGTGGTTCTTATTTACCTGTTAAAAAAGGAAGTCGTTCCTTATTGTCCAATTTAGATTAATGACCGAATTCATGTTGACTTGTTTATCCCAATTACTTTGGAAATTTCATTTCAGCGCCCAGACTTCATGGATTTCTTAAAATTTCAACAAGGATAGTTTTAACGGGCTAAAATAGAGACAAACGGCACTTCCGAAAAACAATTTTTGTTATCCGCGACCTATGTCACATATAACAGAGCAACTAATAAATCGTGATCTCCTAAGACATTTTCAGATATTTTTTATGATGTCAAGCTGGCATCGGTGGTTGCCAGAACTATTTTATCGCTATATTCGCACAGTTAATTACTTTCCAAGGTTCTCGCACTACGATATATATTTCTTATTTGTGTGCTTACTTCTGTAATTTACCCACGAGTTTGTGACCCTAAATTCATCTTGATACATGTGTTTTTAAATCTTAGTAGCTTTTAAAACAAACATGCTGATCTCATTGACTGTAAAAATGATAAAATACTTTTAATATCACGTTTTTACTATGCGTTTCTAAAATGCGTATTTTAGATATCATACAAGGTATATTGAATTAATTTCTTATTTTAATTTACTTTATTTCTCTAAAATTAACTTTTTACACAACTTTAATGAATTCTTGGCCTACTAAAATTACCTGAGCAACTAATGTACATGGAGTCCATACTTATTACACCCTATTTAATTAATCAGCAAGAACTGACATCTTCCTTACAATTTCGCATCAATGTTCGCGTTATTATATAAAAAGCTAAGACAAAGATGACCGCACGTGTAAGTGTTAAAATTCTGTTTTCCTTTGTAAGTTCCCTAGGCGGCTTCAGATTTCCAAAAATGTCATAGTAAAGTACTTTAAGGCTCGTTTGACGTAAAAAACCCAGTGGCTACCCGCATCGTCTTTACCTTTCAAATTTACAATCGCAGTCCCGTTTACGTACGGTTTCTTATGTAAATCATCGCGCATGAAGATACCTCTAAAGTACGGCACGTTCGAGGCATATTTTTGCAATTCCACGTCGGTTAAGGCGCGACGAGGAAATTTTACCAGTTTTCTGAATGCTTATAAGGCCTCAGGTACAAAGCGCTACCTGGCTTGTACGACTCCAGATAAAGTCCGAAACCTTTCTTGCGTATAGCGATAGCCTTCATCATTCTATTATGTCTACTGGTTTTTCCTTAAGATTTTTCGCATTGTTCGAATCGTTGACCGCTTTAGAAATCCTCACAGCTCCACCAATTAACGCTCCGTGCGTCGAAAACCCTGAGAATAGTGATTCCGTCCGTTTTAGGTAACAGTACAATCGAATGTATCTGCACCTTTTGTCTTCCGTCGGCCTCCTTAACCATGGTTCGAGCGATATTTAGAGCGGATCTCGTCGTTTAATCGCAATTCTTATCTTTTTAAGGAGCTTAGGTTTAAATTTAACTATTCGCCCGTGAGGATTTGTTTTCTTAGTAGAAGTTAAAGCCCCACCGCTGCATTTTTTAGTTGGACATTTCTTGCATTGATCCCGTAGTTCTAGCTACAGAGATTGCCACTATTCTTTCACCTAAAGAAGCGTCTTTAGATTTCACTCTATTCTAGGCCTTGTCTTGTACCACCATTTCCGCCGGGTGGCGAGCGTTTAAATCGTTGTCATCTCTATATGCAATGTCGTGATCTTTACATGCCTTATCGAGTAAATTTACACATTGGTCTTGTCTCCTTAATCTAGCTTCAAGCTTCGTGCCCTGACCGCAATAGCTATATCTGGGAACATATAATTCAACGGGAAATTTGTTAATTAAACTGTTGACCACACCGCGGCGGCGTTTAGTTTTTCTACACTTTAGCAATCTTCCCCATGTCGCGTTGCAAATCATTATCTCATCGATTTTAATTAATTACGTTATTTATAGGATTTGAAATCGGACACCTACATGTATGTAAACAAGAATACAATCGTAAGTTTTAAATAAAGCGTTTGTCGAAAACTCACCCTCGAAACGTTTTCTCTAACACGCGAGATATTGCACCTTCAACGCGTATTATTCTATCGCGAAATCGCATTCAGTCTACGACCATCGTTCGCCAACAGTAGCCATTTCTCGCTTCTTTATGCACAAAATTCCAAGCAATCATCTTATAAATTTTATTTTAAGTCTAGTTGAAGCGAACAACCTTCATCTTAACTCTTTCTTTGTTTTCGCGTACAAACACCGCGACTCATCACTTTATACGCACGTGCGCGTGAAGTAAATACCTTTTCCAATGCGAGCCGACCTATAGTATCACGTTGAAGGTCGCATGCATCCGCGCTCACTGAAACCAGCTCTCCGAAAGTTTAAACATTAATGATTGAATTAATCTTTCATCTTTTAGATGACCATAAACTGTGTCCTTTAACAGTATAAATTCTTGTCGATATTTTTTGTTAAACAATAGTGAATAACAACTGACGTAGTTATGTTATACCGGTTCTGGAGCGGAAGTGATGTCATCAAAACTTATTTCCACGGAAATGATATCAAAATTAGGTTGCGTGGCAATTTTGAGAGAGCGGGCGTCGGTCATTTTATGTGAGGGGTAGGCTATTTTGTGTGAGGGATGGGAGGAGTCGGTCATGTTGTGGAGGGGTTGGCCATTTTGGGGCGTGAAGGTGCATGCGCAGGATTGAAAAAATCGAACATTGGCTGAAAAAGTATGATACTTTACATTCGACTAAATAGGTACTGCGTTTCTGTAGGTTTACAACTGCCCACTTCCCACCCCCCGATAAAGCTAGCCGAGCCGAGCAATTCTCTTTTTACCACGTGAGTTATCCTTAGTTTGTTTTCCTACATTTCTATTCTTTTCCTTTTTATCTATGATAAAGCTAGCTTACGTGGCAGTGTAGACAGGAAGTATTATTAGTAGAGTGTATTTGCTGACGTGCACACGACCTTATTATATTTTCTTAATTAAGCTGACATTCTCATTTTTTATCGGTGTAGACAGGAAACGAGTAGTTATTTTTATTATTATATGTATGATAATTAGAAGCATTATTAGTAGAGTGTATTTGCTGACGTGCAGCCGACATTTTCTTCTTAATTAATATGTGTGAAAATAATTTATATGTCATGAATTTTCAAGGAGAAAGTCAAGTACATAGAGCATTGACCCATTGGAGCTTACCGAAAATCACTTGGGGTATCGATATCAATTGGCTACAAGCGAAAACCTAATAAACGCTTCAAGATATTCGCTTGAAATAGATAGTCCGCTTCACAAAAAATTCTGTTTTGACTAAAAATATAGTTATTAATTATTCTTCTTTATTCACTTGTTTATTTTTAAAGTTGATGGAATTCAAATGATGCTTTAGTATTGTAGTAGCTTGAATAAAGAGATTCAGTATCGGTCTATCTATATATGTTAATGTTTATTGGCTGGATAACGATTCTAAAGTTATTACGCGAGATATTGTAGAATATTACAAACTGTTTTTGCTATATGGAGCCGCCATGATTAAAATTTACGTTGGGAATTCTAAGTACAATATCCATGCGATTACTGCAAAAATTACGATTCAAAAGAGCATGGAACGGATTTACAGCCAACAGTCAATAAGGAAAATGCCAACACAAGTAACTATATATGAAAGCAAAAGTCTGTTGTGAGACAACACATGACTTTCTCTTACGTATATATGCAAATGGTATCTGTAAACGATTAAATTATTATTTATTTTGAAAATGACAATTATAACGGTCACCCATCCAAGTTACTGGACACGCGAAAGGCTGCTTAACTTCGGAAATTTTCTCTGATAACTTGCTTAAACGCATTTTTTCAGAGAAACCGTTAAGTTCACGTAAAAGGGCGTTAAAGGCGTAATAACCGTAGCAATTTTTAAAAAAATGTTAGAGCTGTTTTCGAGAAAATTGCAAAAAAATTTAAAAATCGCAAGAATAAAGTGGCACTGCCGCTCATTCAATTTTAACTAAATTTCTCACGTCTCACTTGTGAAAGAAAAAAAACTTGAATGTAAAATTTCATTTTTATATGATACTTGGCTTTAAGTATTTCCGGTTACTCCATTTTCGAAAATTTATTGAAGAAACTGCTTAGTTGATATAAAACAGAATTAAGTAGTTAAGAAATATACTAAGTTTTAGAAAAAATGTTATAGACGATTTCATTAAAATCGCGAAATACGAAAAATTCGGAAACTGCTTAGTTCATATAAAACAGAATTAAGCAGCTAAGAAATATACTAAGTTTTAAAAAAATTGTTATAGTCGATTTCATTAAAATCGCGAAATACGAAAAATTCGGAAAATATCTAAAAATAACAGAAATAGAGTTGTACTTCCGATTATTTGATTTTAACCAAATTTTTGTTTTAGCATAGGAAGGTAGCTTGGACTTCAAATATAAATTTTCGTTTAACTAGGACTTTCAGTTTCATAGTTATTTTATTCACAGTAAGAGTGGCAAGAGTGGTAAGAGTACTTCCGGTTACTCATTTTACAGAAAATTTTCTGAGAAACCTAATTGTATCAAAGCAAATTAAATTTCTAAGAAATTCAATAAATTTTAAAAAAATCGTTACAGCTAATTTCGAGAAAATCGCGAAAAACCAAAATATGACAAGAGTAAAGTGACACTTCCGGTTTTCCAATTTTAATGAAATTGTTGCGGTCACGTGCCTAGGCGGATGAGGCCTAAATATGAAATTTTGTTTATATACGACTTTTTGTTTTTGAGATATGCTTTTCAGACATAGACGGACACACACACAAACCAATTTTTCAAGAACATGATTTTCGCACTCAAGGGACTCGAAAATGTGCATTTCTGCTAAAATTTTGGCATCGAAAATTTTGGACGAAAACAATGCTTTCTCTTTTATCTATTCCATATAGGCGAGAGAAGGTAAAAATAAAACATATAATTTAATAGTGCGACCCTATGTATATAAACAAGCAAAGAAAGGTGATTAGGGTATTCTAGCTCTAAATAGAATTACAGTGAAAACTGTCTAAACCGGAATCCCAAGGGACCATGAAATTTTTATGTTTTACACGGGCTTCTGTTTTTAACAGATTTACATTTTTTTAAGTACATACATATAAGTGACCCACAGTGACGCAAAATAAATATTTTGGTTTGTATAAGGCATTTATTAATTAGCTTTTGTCATATTATATTTTAAATGTTTTATTTTATGTATACATGGTGTGCGATATGATATCAAAGATTTAAACATAGCGGGTTTTCACAAAGCACATTTAAAGCGGGACGATTCGATTTATGGACTGTATTTTGGGGCTGGGGTTTATGTCCCAAACGAAATTTAAGTAAAGCGAAGGACCGTGAGTGCACTTTATACAATTAAACAAATAAATGAACAATTTACAATTTAAATGAAAACCACTTACCTTTCAATTTGATGTTTGCAATCAGGTGAAGCTTAGTCTTCAAGAATTTGATTTCGAAAAAAGGGATGGAACAATAGAAATTAAGGTAGACCAAAACACTTGTGATGTGTCTGATAAAATACTAAATTGAGTCTTTAAATTAAATATATGTACATTGTATAAGCACTGCAAAAATTAATAACGAAAAATAATATAAGTATAACGATAAATAAATTGAAAGCGATAAATGAGCCACAACCGTCTGTATTGAGAGCGGATCAAATTTGTACCGTTTAAAACACGCGAATTGGCATTGCAGTTGGCAACGAATGCAACCTATGAAATTAAAAATCACAAGATTGAAATTTTATGTTTAAGACAAATAAACAAAATTTTATAACTAATTCTTTTAATGCGTGCGCCGGCACATGGACATTTTTTTAAGTTTTGCATTCCACATTTGTGGAATCATACATCTGTGTTTTTCCGCAATTTAATTTAACGGTGAGTTTCTTAGTGCTTAACCCTTCAGTTTTGTGAGCTTTTATTAGATTATTTTTTTCTTTAAGTGTAAGAGTGTTATATATGCGATTCATTTTTATTAAAAAAAAATAAAATCTAGTTAAAAATAACGATCTTAAGATGATTTAAAAAATTAAAACCATCTTTTTATTCGCGGACGTGTACCACGAGAATACTTATAATCGCATCAATAAATTGCGCAATATACGCACGTACCTAGGACTAAAAGTGCATGTGAGTCGTTTCAAGAACTGTTAATTCTGAGTTTTAGCAGAATAGTATGAATAAGTGAGTCCCCTTTGAAGATTGTTAATAAAATTAAAAAGTCCCACGGTTAAATTTAATACACAAATATGATTTTAGTTCCTTCTAAGAAATACATACAAATGTATGCATGTTAAAAGCATAGATATTATTTACTTTACGTATGCAAACATATGCACTAGAGTAACACAATTTTCCGTATTTTTCAGGTTAAATTTATTCCATCGGCCCTAGGCCCTATATTTCCTTTTCGTGTTCACGTTAAGCAGTTTTCGGCTTAGCCTACGTATTTTCCCTATAATTTTCTCGGGACCGTACAGATCTTCTGGAATAAGTAGGATTCCGCTTTTTCCATTGTATATTCAAAGATAGAATATGTAGATGTGATAAAGTCCTTAATAAAATTTTAAACGACGAACATAGAATTCGCATTTATCAAGAACGTATTTTATCAAATCACAAAAACTTAAATTAGAATGTTAATTGAATTGTTACAACGTGTGAAACCGGATATTCTCGTTTTCTATCAAGTTCACACGTTCTATTTGTGTAAGTCTTATATATAATGTATTCAAATATATTTTCAAACAGTCGAAGTTGAATAGTCGTAGCAGACGTGCTCAGTTAAAATTTAAATGGGTCTATTGAAATTAGTCAACGTAGCAAAACTTGAAAATAAACCAACAATTAAAATTGGGGACACGAAGGTTGGTGAAATACATAAAATCTTCAATATGAAAAGCGCACATACCAAATTTGGACGTAGAGTAATTTGCAAATTCGAAAAAGGGGCTGCGTTCATCCCCAATAGAATTGGAGATAGTATTACGGAGTAGGATATCAAACTATTCAATAAAGAGGATACGGAAAAATATCACCTAGTGTTCTTGGGAACAAAGGATGTGGGAAAGGTAAATGCGGCAAATATTCTCGAATTTAATAAGTTGAAATAATTTTAAGTACAATAATTTAATTAAAGAAAGTGAATACAATATTTTTAGTCGAATTCAATAAACAGTCTGGAGGTACTGATATAGTAGTAGTAGTAGTGGTAATCTTTCTACAAAAAATTTTACATTTAATACTAAAAAAATTAGATTACTCTAATCCGATTTGGGGAAAAGAAACTCACATAATCGAAATATACAAAACCACCTAAACAATTCGGGTTGAGGCCTTTCAAAGATCATCGTTATAACTAACTATTTATTATCATTTAGAAATAGGTAAGTAGTCAATATTGTAGGCATGTAAATGTAACCGTCTTCCGTTAATTCCTCTAAGATTGATATTATCTGGTTATCATGTCCGGTATGTCCTGCCATTTTTTCTGCCCACAAAACTTGTAATTCGTCGAGTAATTCATTCACGTTATCCTAATATCTATAATCGATTCTCCTATTATTGTGCACTTCTTTGAACAGTTGTGCTTCTACAATCCCGGTCCCTGTTCCTTCTTCTTTTAGTTTTTGTTGTTTTAGCGTGCTTAATACTATTCAAATACTTATAACCTTTGTTAGCTTTAACGTGTTAGGTTGGTTCAAAGTGACGTCGATAAACGGACGTTTTAAATAAAATATTTGTATAATTATCTCTGTTTGCTCGAGTGATTACAGCTTTATTGGGGTGTTTCATAGTTAGTAGTTTGTATAGACCAGGAGTGCCTTGGGATGTGTGTCCCTTTATCTTTACATCTTTACCAAGAATTTTTACTTAGTTTTTACCAAGCTTCCACTTTTTTATAATTTCATTATAGGAAATGCCGTACGTTGTATTTATTTTATTTTCAACATCGCTTATTATAAGTTCAAAGTATATATTGATGAAAACAAGAAGTGTCTTCAGATGTGTGAGCTACTACAGATCTCGATAATGGTGACGGGAATCGCGATGTTGGAGGTGTGACAAAATCTAAATCTTCTATTTTATTTTCTGCAGCTTTTAATTTTGTAGTTGCTTGAATGTTTTTAGCGATGTTTGTAAGCGGTTCTATGATAGGCTTTTAGGCATTTAATTAATTCTTTCGCAAGCAACTTTTCTTGTTGTAAAATTTTATATTTACGCTTAATTGAATTTCGCGCATCTATAAGTTTACGTTTTATTCTTTTGTTTTATCATTCACATTCAGCAATTCAATTGGTATGTTAACAGGTTGTTGCCAATAATACAGCAGATCTGTTTATAACAAGTCTATTCATAATTGTCCTGTTCACAATAAGTAACAGGTATTTTGAATATTAAACATTCTGACCTCAAACTGTTGTTGAATGATGCTAAAGCCATATTCAGTTGAAGAATATTAAATATAATGAAAAAAGGGCTTGTGGTCAAGCTAAATGCAACGTTTAGCGGGGAATTTACTGCTATGATTAGTGGAAAACAGGTTAATGATGTAAAATATATAAATACTGACAATTCAATAATATGAGAAGGCGCCGACTTAGGGAAATGGTTTATGGAAAACATTCAGGATCTTATTCTTGTCGAACTGGAGGACTTTCAAGAACGAAACTGCGGTTGGGCGCTTTCCTCAAAATGGATCATCTTATGTTGAACTGTTACCTCAAATTAAAAAGAAACATGCTTGAGTTAATAGTAAAAATAACAACGATATGTGTTTTGCGTGAGCAGGTACATCAGCGCTTCATCCCACAAGCGCGCACAGTGATCGTACGTCATCATCATATTCTGATCTGAACTCCATCTTAAACCTAAAAGATATTATTTTCCCGATAACTATGAAACAAGTTCCGCGATTTTAACGACAAAATCAAGTATCTATTAACGTTTATATGTCGAAGAAAAGTAAAAACAAACGTTTCATTGTTCTTCCACAGTATCCTGCAAAAAATAAATTAGATTAGCATGTGAACTTGATGTTTATGCAAAGCCTATATTATATGTTGCTGAAGAATGTAAGGGTGATGGTAAATTTAACATACTTTATAATACGCTTACACAAAGATAACAAGAAATGAAAATATAGCAGTTAATTTATTTTACAGAATGTCAATTTACCGAAAGTATTTTGCACATAAATACATTTATAGTAAAGGGTTATCGAGAAAGAGTGCAGACTGCTGGATAGGCAACCAAACTTACAAATTGGTGGTACTGACATTAAAAGTTAAATAATATTAATGTTACTAAATAATTATTTTACTACAGACGTCACATATAAATGATATTTATAATTGACAAATAAAATGATGTATTGCTATTTCAATTTGCTTATTCATTGTTAAAAATGAATTAGAACATTTTTTATTTGATGTAAGTTAAAACAATTTCTAATTTTCAATTAAAAATAATTAAAATATTAAGCATACGTAAAATATAGATACACACCTATGGTTGACATCTTGTTTTTTGGTTAGGAAAAAACACATCACCATTAAATTCCCTAGGTTTTTTAAATTTTTTCCTCCCTGAATGCACTCTTTCTCAATCGTACGATATTCCCGATTTTGCTGCAGTGCGCTAGTTACGAGTTCCTGTTTTCTCTTTACGAAAGTGCAATTACATTGTTTACGTCCGTAATTAGTAAAATGAGATAGAACCAGGTATGCAAAATAATTAACTGATTACTTGACTATGTCAATATTTTCAACTGAAAATCACATTAATAAATGTATTATTACTATACAAATAGAACTTGATATGATACTATTCACACGCACGCACACACGCACGCACACACGCACGTATCTTTTCACACACACACACACACACACACACACATACACATACAAACATCTAGTTATCAATTTAGCGCTAATTATTATCCTGGATTTTGGAATTAATGCATTGATATTTGATAAGAAAATCTAGGAACTTCTATATTTACGTCCTATATTTAATTAGCTGAAATACAATATCAATACTTTCACATATTTGCATATCATATATATTTGTTCCTTTAAACAAACACATTTGGTATTCTTTCTGCAATTGTAACAAGATATCATAAATCGCTTATTTATACAATAACCGATTTTATGACGAAATTGATAGAGAAGATCCATCAAAAAGCCATCCTGAGTATTTAGTGTATGTATCCTTATTTCAGGGTGATATGTTTTACCTATTTAAAATAACATGACATTGGGAGCCATATTTAGATGCCATCGTAATATACTCAGGCGAACATCTAAACTAGGTCTGGCGTAATTTAACATCCAAGCTGGAACGCATTCCATACGATGAAAATCTAGATGTTACAACTGCAGAGAGGAAGAGATTCCCCTTATTATAAATATTAAGGAGAAAATGCAGCTTTTGTAATCGGACACCTGCGTTTTCTGCTTGTGTTTATAATAAGGAAAATTGAACTCTTTCTGCAACAGTAGAAGACAAAACAACCCTTTTCAGGACTACAGAAAAACTCTGAAAAGGAAATTCGGCGAATAATCGTATATTGATTGATCACTAGTTATAGATATCGTCAACTTATGAAGGTTCGAAAAATTAAAACGCCTTCCACAAATAATATTTTTTTATTATTCTATACTTTTACACAAATAATATACATTACATTCTTATATTTAGTTAATTACATTACATTAACCAAGTTTCACCTTAGCGTGAAATGTTTAAACTATTATCAAATTTCTTACATAAATCGTGAATTATTATCCTATGCTTAAGATTCACACTTAAATTATTATCAAACTTTTTACACAAATCATATATTACTATCGCATGCTTAAGGCGTCTTAGTTTCTTTAAAAATATATTTATATTTAACTGTAGCTCCCGCTGCATTCTTACATTATTCTTACGTCTAGTTAATTGCACATTATTATTGTTATATCAATTAGATGTCATTATTGTTATTACTATTTTGGCAATCGCGAATGAGGTAATTGTTAACAAGTTGTAAAATCAAACTTTTATTATACTTTAAAGATGGATAAATTTAACAGCGATAATTCGATCTTGTTTAAATAGCTTCAATTAAGCGTAATGAAGCGATGTTTACAATCCAAACTGTTCACACGTTCTTTTGTAATGTAGCTAAATCCCAGTTTGTATTAACAAAATTAGTAATAATATTATTATTGATATAATTGTATAAATTCAATTCGTTCAATGTTTCTTGTAGTTAATAATATCTTTGAATGCGAATAATTTGCTTGCATCACTTTCATCGAAATAAATGTAGTTGTACTGATAATGTCTAATTATTAGACTGTTTATGAAGGATCGTGTATCGAACTCAAATTCAAAGTTATAACTGATAATAAGATTACTGTTCAAATATTCATTAAGCATAAAATAATCACTATCAAGTTGTCCGTATCCTTCCCCTCTTACAGAAACTAACTTATCTGTCATATATTGTATGTAAACTTCTCTATTTAGTAGATGTTATCATTCTTCAATAGATAGGATTATCACATTATCACGAATCGAAGATCCTCGCGCATAGCAGTTCACACAACTTAATCGAACAACTGGTTTTAAATCGAAGTAGATGCTATACCAAATTTCGATGTATTTTTGTGAAGCTGATTGCCTATTCCAAGCGAATATCTTGAAGCATTTATTAGGTTTTCCTCTGTAGTCAGTTTATATCGATATCCCAAATGATTTTCGATAAGCTGTAATGGGATCAATGCTCTAAGTACTTGATTTTCTTCTTGAACATTCATGATGTAAATTATTTTCATACATATTAATAAGAAAATAAGGTCGTGTGCACGTCACCAAATACACTCTACTAATAATGCTTTCGCGTGCGAATTATAACTCTAACCCACTTCCTGTCCGATAAGAAATGAGAACGTCGGCTTAGTTAAGAAATAAGGTTTTGTACATGTCAGCAAATGCACTCTACTAATAATGCTTCTATTTATCACACATACAATAATAAAAACAACTAATTGTTTTCTGTATAATAAGAAATGAAACCGTCAGCTTCCGCGTGCTAATTATAACTCTAATCTCACTCCACTTCCTGTCTGATAAAAAATGAGAACGTCAGCTTAGTTAAGAAAATAAGGTTTTGTACACGTCAGCAAATAGACTACTAATAATGCTTCTATTGATCACACATATAATAATAAAAACAATTAATTGTTTCTGTCTGATAAGAAATGAAACCGTCAGCTTCCGTGTGCTAATTTAACTCCATTTCCTGTCTGATAAGAAATGAGAACGTCACCTTAGTTAAGAAAATAAGGTTTTGTACACGTCAGCAAATACACTACTAATAATGCTTCTATTGATCACACATATAATAATAAAAACAATTAATTGTTTCTGTCTGATAAGAAATGAAACCGTCAGTTTCCGTATGCTAATTATAACTCTAATCTCACTCAATTTCCTGTTTGATAAGAAATTAGGGCATCCGGTTCCACACGTGATAGCAATTCAATTAATATTCTAATTTAAGTCTGTGATTTGATAAGAAACATTCTTGATAAATGTGAATTCTATGTTCGTCTTCTAAAATTTTATTAAGGACTTTTCCACATTTATATATTCTATCTTTGAATCTAATTTCATCTAGCGCTACAATGTCCGAATCACCTTTCCTTCTTTATTTATGTTCATAGGGCTACACTACTAAATTACATGATTTATTTTTGCTTTCGTCTATTGTTCTAACTTAAATATTATAAAAGCGCTGTTAACTCTAACACGTCCTACTTTAAACTAAAACCTATATCGACAAAGAGACATAATTTAATCATCATCTAAACAAATCCTCCATACATTTTCTATACTGTTCCAAGTGCTCCTTCCGTCTTCTTCTTTCTTCCAATACAATATCCCATGATTTACAATTAAACCGATAATG
>JAHWXV010220822.1:0-19667 GCA_024586415.1 Phrixothrix hirtus | reverse complement strand
GACCTACCCCTACTCTGCCGATAACTTTAGAGCTAGACGGTCAAAGATTTTTTTGTCACGTTTCTAATAAATACACTCATTCAAATTGCTACGTGGCACCTTTATTTAACATTTTGTGAGTTGTTCACTTATTTACTGTATCGAGTAAAGGGTGTTTGAATTTTGAATATATTTCACTTCATGTATAACCATATTATGGTTATACATTTCACTTCATGTATAACCATATTATGGTAGTAGTATCAATTAACACACTTTTACCAATCTTAAGTGTGTTTTAATATTGGCACGTCCAGTAAACGCCTTATATCCCAAGCGTTTCTATGTTCTTACGTGTGTTATTAATTTTTCTTTTCAGCATTAACCTATATGCGAAGATAAACGTTTATTCCAGTATAGTCGTTAACGGTTTCGGTAGTATTTGGAGCTCTGCAAAGGCAGTCCAAAAGTCAGTTTACCGTTACATTTTTAAATGAAAAATAATTTATTACTGTAACATCTACAAATCCCACTCCAACTTTGCCTGCTGTAAACCTTTGTAACACTTGCCTGTTATAAATGGGACATCGCTTTAAATGCAATGCGCATACTGATATTTGAAGAAAGAATTGCCATAGACCTATTTAGTTGTCTGTCGTATAATGCGCCAGATGTGAGTTTAGAGAGGGTAAGGCTTGAGCAGCGAACGAGCACACGTACTTCTAGTTGCTCAAGTTTCCGTGTATTGCACCTTAGGCCCCTTGCTCCTAAAGTAGGTGGGTCGGGTGCAGTACACTCTAGTGCTTTTAATAATCAAGTACCTGTATTGTGCGATTATTCTGTGAGATGACACACCTAAAAGCTACGTTAGTATCAGTTCTGGCCAACCTTAAGGAAGGCAACCTCCGAGAGGCATTCAGAAGAACGAGTCAATTCCCAGGCGACGTTATCGCGAAAATTGACGACCCCAGGTTTAAGCACTTGGACCACAAAGATCGAATAGAGCGGGTAGTGAAGGAATTCTTGAATAGTACCACAAAACCATCAGGCCCTGCGTAAGAAGGGCCGAAAAATCAACTACCAATTGAAGCAATCTGCTTGGTAAAGAACCCCCAGGATGTGGAGATGCGCTACTCCTCTTCGGAAGAAGATGAAAATGACGGTTTCCAGCGAGTGAAGAACAGAAGAAGGAAGACGACCGCAGGACGGCCCGACGCCGGCCCGTCAATAAAAATGGCAACAAAAAACTGCTACGAACCCCTGCCAAACATCGAATAGGATCAGGAAGCAGAAGCGAAAATAGCAGTTCCGAAAAAGAGTGCTACGAGGTAGATGGCCACGAAGGTACCTCCCATAGTGCTAAGAAGTAAACAAAAGTGGTCGAGTATAGTGAAGCGGCTTGAAACCGAAAACATCAAACCTATGGCAGCCACCAACCCGGCTCTAGGTATTAAAATTCAACCAGAAAGTGAAGAAGATTACGGAAAAATCAGGGACATCTTCGACGATAGACAGCTCCCCTATCACACGTACCTTCTGGCGGCAGACTAACCGCTTAGCTTAGTGATCAGGAGACTGCCTGAAGCCATCGCCAATGAAGAGATCAAAGCCGACTTAATTCAGAAAGGCTTTGACGTAACGGCAGTCAAGCGAATACGTAGCGGGAAGGACAAAGCTCCCCTCCCGCTAAACTTCGTCGAAGTGAAGAAATCGGCAGTATCCAGGGCCATGTACAACCTGGCGGAGGTTCTGTACATCAAAGTAAGGGTGGAGGCACCCAGAAGAGGCAGCAGGGGCGCAATACAGTGTCACCGATGCCAACAGTTTGGGCACTCGCAGCGGTTCTGCAAGGCGGGCCCAAAGTGCGTTAAGTACGCTGGAGTGCACCACACAGACGACTGTGACAAGGGACGCGAAGCTCCTCCCACCTGTACCAATTTCGGCGGTGGCCACGCAGCCAATTACAAAGGGTGCACTAAGTTCCCGAAATTAAAGAAGGCAAGCCAAGAGCCAGTTGCAGCGACCGAAAGCAGACCAACAACCACCCTTTCATTCGCGGAAGCGGTGAAAGGCCCAGCCACCCCCGATCAACCAATTGCAGCACCGTTCAACGCCCTGAACGTAACCAAAGCAGCGGCAATAATCTTGAAATCCGCAAAGGATGCTGGCACCTTCGGTAAAGGCATCATAAAAATCCTGGCCCGTCTCCCGGACATCCTAGCCGTGTTCGGGGCGGCGCCTTGAAAGCCACGCCCTAAACCGGCACTGCTTCAGCAGCAGCACAAATAAAGTTACAAAGGAACAAATTCAATGGAATGCAAAAGAAATAAATTCGTAATCCTCCTTTGTCATTGAAATAATGCTAATTCTGTGCCAGATGTTTACCATAGAACAACGCCTATCTCTTTTGAAATGGTTGAGGGCTTGGGCTTCTAAGAAAAGTAGACTAAGTTCGGTGTCAACAAGATAATTTTTGTGGAAACTTTGCAAAAGATTGATGTAGCCAGCGGTGTTTGTGTTGTATTGAAGCCCGTCAGACATTCTGAATAGTGTCCATTTCTAGCCTTGTAACAATTCCTAGCATAATGTACGATGCCATCAAGAAAGCGTACAGACTGCTAAATAAGCAACCAAACATACAAATTGATAGTACTGCAAATAAAAATTAAATAATACTGAAGTTACCAGATAATTACTTTACCATAGGCGTCACATACAAATGACATTTATAACTGTTAATTCAAAATGATGTATTGCAATTTAAATTTCTTTATTTATTGATAAAAATGAATTATTGCATTTTTCATTCGATGTAAGTAAAAGCAACATCTATTTTTCATCTAAAAATAATTAAAATATTAAACATATGTAAAATATAAATACACATCTATGGTTAGCATCTTGTTTTACTGGATGGGAGAAACACATCAACAATAAATTCCCTAGATTTATTTAAATTTTTGACGCTCTAGATGGACTCTTTTTCGATGTCACTAATGTATTTTGACCTTTCGTATGTTTCGTCCCCGATTGAACGTCACTGTAAATTTTTGGGATAGAGTTATTGCTTTATATTTAAATTCCTTGTTGTTTTAATATATTTAATTTAAAATAGAAAAATATTGTTACCCCGAATTTTAGTTATTACTGAATATTTGACAGTGGATTACCTTTTTTTGTTCTATTCATCTTTGCCCCTTCTGTTATCAAGTGTTTAACGACACGCGCTTAAAGAAAATGTTCAAGATTCCGAAATTCGTTTTGCGCCTTGTCAATTTAATTCTAAGGTCGTATAAAACTTATTTTATTGCTAGATTTTACTAGTAGAACAAGTGCGAATTTTATTTGAAGCCAACACCCGTTTGTTCCTGTTGTGTCTGTTGCAAAGAAATGCATTAATTAAATAAGATGGGTTTTTCCTTCCTTTAGCTGGCTTTCGTTTGTACTTCAGTTTATTATGGTAACGGACAGACGCCTTGTTGGTAGGGTCGCCTTCTATATTTTAGAAGCCTCAAGGAATCTAACATGCTGACCTTTTGTTTACCAAGGAGCTATCTTTACGATTACCAACAAACGTGCACTTCCAGTTGTTTTTCTTGGCCTGAACATCCCGTTTGATCTCCGCATTGCTTCCTGGATGCTGCTCTCTATTATCTGCTACCGTTTTTGCTTCTCCGAGTACAACATGCCAACCTACAAGGACAAATTCGGTTTGTCATATGAATGTTTTCTTTAATTTATTCTTTCTTACTTTATTACTTAGATATTTTAAGTTCTTAATAGAAAATTTGTAGCTGTGAAATTTCCGACATTTTAAAAATTATTAATGAATTGCTTTTTCTTTGTTTCAACACTACATAAATCTTATTATCTCATGCTTATCTAAAATTCCCTTTCAGGTTTATTATATTTATATTAGATTACGAGTTGAAATCAAAAAGTTATATGACACAAACTGCATCTCGAATTATTAATGTGAATTAATAGGTTCATAATTCCGATTTTAATAATTTATTTTTTTTAACATTACTGGTGAGTGTTACCTACATATCTTGCGCCTTTAGCATACATAGGGCTCACCGTAGGTGTCTATTTCTTTTATAGATCTTGCTCTCTGTCATATTTGTGAATGTAAAGGCGTGGCGCTCAAAGATATTACTTTTCCTATTTCTATAATTTTATTTGACGCTCTCTATGTGAATATTTACTTCTTACATCCTAAAATAATTCAACAGCTCATTTTCCTCTCCCCGAAGAAGCTGGTTTAGTCGAACATTCCTTAGTTTGTGCATGTTTAGGGACCCTTCGATTTCGCCTACTAACTTCCTTTCTTTCTTCCGTAGTTGTGAAGACGGAGATAATCTGCATGGCAATGTCAACTGACAAGAGGTGGAACAGAATAAAAGAATCTTCAAATTATTCCAATAGAAAACGTTATACACCTTCGAAACAATGAAAAGAATTGTTCAGATACTGAAATTTTAAAAATCAGAAATTCCCGGAAAACACGAACGAAAACAGAGGAGAACATATTTCTGCAACAACAACGCAAGTCCTATCGAAAACAAATATAACAAATTCATAAACTAATTTTTATTTCAATCAAGGCCGTGTATATTTGAAGCAAGCTGCATTAAAAATAAATTAATTAAATTACATAGGATAACTAAATCTCCCAACAGAAATTATTTTTGTTTATTTCGAATATATGAGTAGGCAGCAAAGGTTTTCGTTTTTAACTAGTTGGTAAGAACATCATCGAGCCGGCTAATATATAAATAAAGATAATTGTAGTTGAATCTAATTAAAAGAATTTAGATAATGTTAGACAAGGAATGGCTGAAAACTAATGCCCACTTCCCCAGAGCTCCAGTAGGAAATGATGTGTGACAAATAGGTTAGCATGGATTTGTAGCTATGTTCTTTCTCTACCCTTAGTTGTAAAACCTTTTTGATGCTATTGAACAATTAGGCGTCAGTACTCGTAAGTATGGTATATACCACATTTGTGCACGCGCGTAAAACAACGTGCAGTTGTCGATTTTTGACGTCAGAAAGTGTTACTCCTACGGACATTTATAAGCATATAGAGTCTGTTTATGATATTTAAATTGTTGATAAGACTACTATCAATAAATGAGCGATAAAATGTCGTAACAATGAGGTTGGTACATTGGATATTACAAACGAATTGCTCTTTTGGAATTCTCATGGAGTTATGATGAAGGAATCGCTCTAAATAGGATGTGTATATTACCCTGTGAATTCGTTCAAACATCGAGAGTATTAAGAAAACGTATCCACCGTGTTCAGGAGTTCAGTGATCTGGTTTTGTTGCATCACGATAACGCAATGAGATACACTTGAAATACCACGTTGCGTGCAACCGTCAACCTGAAATTCGACATCCTTGTTCACCTTTCATAACGGAATTCGATTTTCTTTCCATTGTTCAAAATAGACCGTAAAGCAATCAGGTACATCAATAATGATGAAGTTAAATCCTCGGTGAAGGAATGGATTCGGAATCAAGATGAAGAATTTTTCATGAATGGCATGCGGAAAAGGTTCAACGTTGGTAGCTTTTGTAGCCCATGTGGGCGACTATGTAAAAAATAAATAGGCTGTTTTGTAGCTAAAGAATAAAATAATCATTTTTTTGTACTTTCCCTGGTAATATTTCGTCCAAAATTTTCGATGTCGAAATTTTAGTGGAAATATACGTTTTCAGGCATTTTAAGTCCGAAAATTATGTTTTGGAAATTGATCTGTGTATGTGTATGTATCTGCGTATCTACGTGTAAATAGGATATCTCGAAAACAAAAAGGCGTAGATAATGAAAAATCTGTATTCAAGTTAGTAGCCATCCGAACACGCAACCGCAACATCTTCATTAAAATGGAATAACGGTGTTACTTTACTCTTGTTATATTTTGGTTTTTCAAGTTTTTTTCGAAAAAGGCTGCAACAATTTTTTTCAACTCGTACGTTTCTTACGCCTATTATGATGCTCTTTTATGCAAACTGTTCAGTTTCTCTTATAAAATTTGTTGAAACGAGTTAGCGAGTAAAATTTTTGAAGTTAAGTAGAGTTTTGCATGTCCAGTAATTTTGATGGATAACCGTTGAAATTATTGTATTCAAAAGAAACATATATAATATTTTAATTACTTGTGAACATTATTTGAATATCTACAATACGTAAGAGAAGGTTGTGTGTTGTCCTCATACTAAATATTTTAATTTCCTAAAATCTCTCCCTGTTCTCGAGTTATGAGCAAGTGTGCATTAGGTTTGAGCCATTCCTCGCATATTTAATTTTTTGCACTACTGGGATTAAAACGTCACATTTACTTACTTGTTTCTAATAGTGCTTCCGATTTGCTGCACTACACCAGTGCATTGCATATTAGCTATTTTCCTTTTACAAGAGAAGTACAATATTTTGTAGTTATCCTAGACTTTGTACTTTTTTTTTATAAATAAAAGGTAGTTAATATTCACCACACGCGCGCAGTGCGTATAAATCGGAAACGTTATAAGATTAAAGCGACACTTTTAATCTAAGTGAGTACATTCAATCCAACTTAAACAACGTAAATTCATTACAACAATAAAAATTCACCAATTAATAGTAAGCACTAAAGTAGGCTTTTTAATCCCGAAAGAGAACTGAAATCTTCGATGTCGAAATTTTAGTGGAAATGTACGCTTTCTGGTTCTTTAAGTACGAAAATCATGTTTTTGGAAATTGTTCTGTGTGTGTGTGTGTGTGTGTGTGTGTGTGTGTGTGTATGTGTGTGTGTGTGTGTGTGCGTGTATGTGTGTGTGTGTATGTGTGTGTGAACATGATCTCTAGAAAACGAAAAGTCGCAGATAAACAATATTATATTTAAGATTGTATCCATTTGGACATGTGCCAAAAAATTTCATTAAAATGCAATACCCGGTAGTATCACTTTACTCTTGACATCTTTTGGTCTTTAGCGATTTCCTTGAAACCAACTCTAAGGATTTCTTTAAAACTCTTAGCCATTTAATTCCCTATTTCAGTAAATTTTTCGTAAATCGAGTAACCGGAAGTATTTCTATAATTAACTCTGACTAGAATAACTATGAAATAAGAAGTCCTAAATAAATGAAAATTTATATTTAAGATTGTAATCACGTTTGCATACAAAACAAGAATTTGGATAAATTTCAGTCATTTTTAGATATTTTCCGTATTTGGTGTTTTTCGCGCTTTTCTTGAAATCCGCCGTAACAATTTATTTAAATTTAACATATTTCTTAATTACTTAATTCCATTTTATAAGAACTAACCAGTTTTTCTAATAAGTTTCCGAAAATCGAGTAACCGGAAGTACCTAGAGTATTAGTTGTGAACAATATATCCCAAAATCTAAGCATTATATAAAAATGTAAAGTTCTATTTTAGTTTCATATCTTCCTCGCATTAGACGACAGGAAGTTAGTTAAAGTAGCATGAACGGCAATGTCTCTTTATTCTTGCGATTTTTAGGTTTTTTGCGTTTTTCCCGGAAACAACTATAATAAATTATTTTATAACTTGCTATGTTGCTTAAAAGTTTAATACATTTTTATGCAGACTTTACGCTTTATCTGAAAAAATTGTGTTGAAGCGTGTTAAAAGAGATAATCTCTGAAGTTAAGCAGCGTTTTGTGTGTCCAGCAATTTGGATTGGTAATCGTTACAATTCTGGTTCACAAAATGTCAACAATATTTTAAAAATTTGTGGTCATTTGCATTTTTTCATATCAATATATGTAATACAAGATCGTGTGTCTTACACCAGATGTTTTAGGTCATGTGTAGAACTGAAAGAAATACTAAAGTTTCACAGAAGGGGATGCTTTGTATGTCAATACAATCATATATGTTGGGATAAATGCATAATTTTTTAAAAGATACGGGTTCTTTTTAATTTTATTGTAGATTCCTTGGAAGACCTGAATTTTAATATTTTTGCTGTAAGCTGCTTTGAAAATAATAGGAATATTGAAAAGTCTATGAAAGTAATTGTAAAAAACTGAAAGTTAATAGTTAATGGGATGTAAGAGGATCAATACAAAGTATAAGTTGTTTGTGCTGGTCTTCTAAACATTGAAAAATGAAATCTGTTCTCTATGATTTCTATTATTAAGTCTAATAATTGATTCTTCTGTTGTTACCTATTTCGTGGGTGAATTTTATATTTTTATGTATGTTGTTTAAAAATGGAATGAAGTACTAAGTTCGGTTTGTGGTTCATTGAACAAAGTAATGACTTTGTCGATATACCTGTAATAAAATATAGGTTATTTAATTTTATTATTATACGGATTATCTAGAAAGGTGACAACAGAGAGCCCATAATCAATGCTTTGCCGTTAGTATAGATTTCATTATTAAATAGATAGTAAGTTTAGGTGCAGGAATGTTTAATTAATTCTAGGTATCATTAAGTGGTATCGTTTTCAAGTTTAGAATAGTGCACACATACTGTTAAACGTTTCTATTTCTTGATCGTGTGAAACTGATGTGAAAAGATCTTTTATTTTATTTTGATAATTAAATCTATGGAGTTATTCATATTGCAGGTTTGGATGATTTCTATTAAGTTAAAAAGTATTTTGGAAAACAAGAAGCTAACGGTTTTGCAGGATCACAAGAAAAAAAAGCTAACGATCTGACAGGTGCTTGTTTTAAATTTGTGGGGTTAATAACTTTGTAATTTTTAGGAGAAATCTTAAGATAGATAAGAAGAGGTGGGTTGTAATTATTTTGTAAAAGTTTATGTATTTGTTTATAGTATCTTTATGTAGTGAGACCAGTTTCCTGTATTGTTATTTAAGTATTTTTGCATCTGTTTGAAGTTATTTTTAATAAATCGTTCACCTGTTTCAATGTAATTTTTTTTGTGTTTGATTAAGTGTTTTGTGGTTTAAATTAGTTTTCTGTCAATCTATATAGTATGGTTATTGTAACTAAGTTTTTGATTTTTTCTGTAATTTTGTTATAGTCAAAGTTGTTAATACTTTTTTGTGCTTTTATGATTAACCTTTTGATGTTTTATTAAGTTACTTTAGTGCTTTTCCTGGAAATTTTGCTTGTGGTTTGCAGAGAATGATATACCATAAATTTGTGGTGCGCTTATACCTGAACTAAAATGTGTGGGTGTAGATATCATGATTTATAACTTGTGCGTAAGGTTTATTTTTACATATCAATGTTTCTTTTCTAGTTTGAGTCATTGTGACTACTTGGGGTATTTTTCACTTGCAATATTTATGTTAATGTGCATAAATGTATGTGTTAAGTTGTGGTTAACAAACTTAGTAAGAAACCATATATATAGTTGATATTTTTTACTTGCAACTGAGATTTTTTGTAAAAACGTATTTAATGTGCTCGACCTGCTTCCTTAATATAACGTGGTGGGTTCATCTTAAATTTTAGAACTTGTTTGTGATAAAGTAAGGTAAATATGATTAAAATAAAATGAAATTGTCTCCAAACAGAAATTATTTTGGTTTTCATTTTTTTAACAGGCTAATAAGCATATCATCAAACTTGTGAATGAATAAATTAAGATTATTACAGTTGAACCTAATTAAAAGAATTTAAATAATATTAGTTTTAAGGTTTTAATATAATTAATTTTAATTTTACTTGCTCGATTGTTGGTGTTTCAATCGTTCCAAAACTCGCAAGTTTAAAGTGTTTAAATCGCTGTATGTGTATATGACATTATGGATAATTAATTAGTAAAATAATTAAAACAGTAAATTGATTTATAACAGTCAGTGAACAAAAATGGCGGACAAAACAAGTTAAGGTAAACAATAATTGACATTATGTATACCATAATTGTATAATGGTATAACAATTATTGTGTATTGGTTTTAATTTGCTGCAAATGCAGTAATATAATTGGTAGCATCACTTCCTCTGTCATGTGCTATATGTGGCTAAAGACGATTTTTATTTAATAGATGTTTTCGGTTTGAGGATCTTTATTATCTATTTGTTTTTCTAGTGAAGCTATAAAATGCACAATTAACTTGTACATTTTTATAACAATTTCTTCTGCCACATATACTAGTCCCTTAGCTACAGGAAAGCGATTAAAAAGTATCCCAAACTGTAAACTTTGTCTTTATAAGGTATACCATGACATCTAAAATATTGTATAATAAGATATGGTTTCCATACGCTACCCTTTAGAATAATAACTTCAGTTGGTACACTTAAAATATGTCAATTCAAAACTTCTTAGGCTTCCCATGTCTATTACAATAAAACTATTATTATGTCCAACCAGTACCAAACGTGGGTGTCCTTTGGTAATTACAATAAAGAGAAGTATTCGGCAAGCACTGAATTATATGTTACGTTTATTTGATATTAAAGTTGATTTTAAAATTTTGATTCTTTTTAGCATATAAAGTAGTTCAAAACCTAAGTTTCTATTTTTATTAAAAGATACATCGACTAGCTGTAAACGTATAACCAGAAATCTTCTTGAATTATTGCATACGAGTACATTTCAGGAAGGGTTTAGTTTTATTATTATATGTTCCACTACATCAAAGAAAATAAAGCACATAGTAAAAGAACGCGATCTTATTTGATTCATAACTTTATCATTTTAAATGGAAACTAATTTTGGTGGCATGGTCTTTTACGATTAAAATATGTTGCTAACAAATTCACCTTTACATAAATTATATTAATGAACACATCAAAGGCTTATTGCAACAATGTCATTAGTTACTAGAACCAAAATTATTACGACAAAGGCATTTTAAGTTATATTTTTAAAGCGATAAATAATTTCAAGACTAACAAAATATGCTATGGGGTGTTCAAAAATGTCCAAACGATAAAATGAATTCGCATACAAAGTGGGTACTGACCTTCAGACTTTTCTGTTAGTCAAATGCAATAAAATATATAAAACAAATCAAAAGAAATTTTAAAATTCAATGTTAAATTTTTTGTGCGTATTTCAACACCCATATAGCCCAAGAAAGTTTATTTAGTGCTTTCGCATAGGGAAGACAGCTCGGTAATTGTAAGTATTTCTTATAGGTAATTTCATTAATAACAGCTTGTAACCCAGGGTTTTTGCGTCACTTTAATGTAAGATTATTCTTCATCTATTACAATACAATACTAAACAACTTTTTATATCGCTTTTTTATTAATAATTATATCATTTATCACATTTTGCCGACGTTCATTTTTTTGAATGAGTATGGTTTCGTTAAAACGCCAACTTTAATTCAATTACCTTGTGGGGATTTAATTAATTAGCCTTTATTGTATTTTCCTATAGACGCGCTTGTATACGTATAACTCACACCTTTATATCACGTCGATGGATATACCGATATGAATCAGATTTTATGAAATAACAAAATGCATGTACCAAATATACATGTACCAAAAATATTTAGCAGGAATTAAATACTCCCAAAACAGCGCAACTCTTTAAGAAAAAAGATCGAACATAAAGTAACTTGTAATATATACATTTGACTAATTATATGATCCGTCAATCCATGGTCATATAAAATTTTTCAATTCCACTCAAGAATAAATTTTAATTGACAAGTAAAAATTTGTATAGAGGTGGAATCGCAACTTCAAGCTCATACTTAGTCCTTTATCACACACGTTTGTTTCAATTGTCTACAAGGGATATTAGGTTTTTCATGCCTTCAGTTTATTTCACATTAGAATCTTAGGTCTTACTTATGCAGCCATAGTCATTGCTAGCCCTTCAGAAAATTTAGAAATGCAGGACGAAAGTAGAGGACTCTAACTTTTTTTATTTGGTCACGTATAGATTTATAAAGTTGTTTAAGCAAGGTTTGTTTGTTTACCAGTAAATATTCATTTGATGAAAATACATTAAAGACAATAACTTATGAAGACTTTGTGTACTTTATAAAAATCTGATGTTGATAAATAGCGTAACGGACTCTTACCCTTGTTACAATATAATATTTTGCACCATTAAATATTTCTTGATTATTAGCTTAAATAATAGAATTCTTCCTTTTAACAATTTAATTATTTTTATAAATTGTTGTATAATTTAAAATTATATATTCAAATAGCGCATCTCTTCATTTTAAAACTATTATTTCATTTCGATAAGCTGAAGTTTTGTCTGCACTGCTTTTAAGCCATATTAACTTGTGTTGTTTTCTTTAAAATTATTTTAATTTTCTGGTAATTTAATTTAAAAGAACTGTGTTTGATGGTGCCATTAACTTCCTACATTCTTTATTTGATTTTTAATATATTAAATTTCTAATTAATGCAAATTCAAATTTTCTATTGTGCCGAAGCATTCCTTCGGAGGAGTTCGTTTTTAAATAAAAATTTTGACTTAGAAGTACGCTTTTTCATTGTTTAGCTTGTAATGTTTAGCGCAAACGTAATAATATAACAAAAAAACGTGTATACTAAATCGATACAATTCTATCCGTTTCTTTTTGTTAACAAATGAATATCCCGTACATATAAAAATTAACAAAATTAACAAAGACATTTCAAAAGACATTATTAATGACTGAAATACAGTAAGTGCAAAGAAAAGTGCTCGTGGTGTAAACATTAATTTAAGATGCTTCTAAAACCAAATTTTGGTTGTTTTATTTAATTAATACTTTAAAATAGTAGTACCAAAACCAGCCTGTAAATATTCGACCTACGAATATGTAATATAACGTCTAAATCAATGAAAATTGAGCAATTGTTACTTTTAAGGCGCTTATTTGAACAAATTTTGGTTCATTAACACTTTAGAATAAATGAACCCCAAATAATCTGGTAAGAATTAGAACTAAGTAATTTGAATACGTTGTTTGCCAATCTCTAAGGTTTTGCATAATAAAATGCCTCTATGTTTATAATTATTTGTACTTCTATTTATTATATTAATTGAGTTCTAATGATTGATTATCATTATGGGATTTCGTATTTCTTTTGAATTTTATTCATTTTTGGATTCAAATTTTAGAACCATTTGTTTACTTAATTAAATATCGTAACTATAATTATTGGAAATTCATGGATTTGACCATTTTGACTGTATAAAATTAATTATGCAATGCAATTGTTAATACGATCGGTATTAATATAGTGATATTTATCTGTAGGAACATATTACTGTTGATAATAGGGTTTCAGAACATTATTTTAGAAGATGTATTCGGAAACAGGAGTTCTACAAGTCGTCGCCGCCTTGGGAGCTAAATCAGCTGTTTCTACTTCTCCTTATCTCATCTACTGAGCGTTTCATTTTCGATGTAATTGCAGGGTACCTTGAAAACGGGAAGAGATAGAAAAAAGGCGATTATGTATTACTTTGCTACTATTTCTAGAAAACGTCATTAGTATAAAACATTTCTTGATATCTCGATAGAGACAGGCGATTTATAAAATGTATCAATTTCTATTGTGTGGCAGGGCTCGATTATTTTAAAATGTATTGATATGGCGTAAATGAATTTAATAGGAAATTTTACATGAAATTCAACTTTTTATTCATTTATTTAAATTGTCAATATATTTAGCGATATAACACAAACTTGCGTTTTTTTAAATGTAACACCCTATATATTTTTACATATTTGAATTCTGCATACAATATCCTTTAAACTATATGTAACACATAATATTATGAATAAAATGCAATAAAGGGAATAGCAAAAGCTATACTTTATGCTTGTTATTTTGCAATGTAACACAAACTTGCATTTTTTTAAATGGAACATCCTATATATTTTTACATATTTGAATTCTGTGGGAAATTTCCTTTAAAATTGATATGTAACAGCCAAAAAAACTATTTTTGTAAGATTAAAACAAAATTTAATCAATTATGGTTCCTTCAGCGTTCCTCGTAGTAAAAAAATAATAAGAGCATTGACGATCTAGGTACTACTAAGGTATTAGATTTAGTTGAAACCTAAAGCTTCATGTAAAAATATTGCTCAAACTATAGATGTTTCAAAAACTAGCGATTGTAGAATATTTGAAAGAAATAAATATCACTCATACAAAATTTCAATAACACACTTACTTAATCCAGGCGACTACAATCGAAGAATACGTTTCTGTGAGTGGTATTTGAAAATAATTAAAAACGATATAAATTTTGGCCGAAAAATTATATGGACTGACGGAACCCATTTTACAAAAGCAGGATTATTTAATAGCCAGAACAATTGGCATTGGATAAATGAAAATATTCATCCAACATTTCAACGTCAAACACAAGGGCGTTTTGGTTTTAATGTTGCTTGCTTTATATTAGGCACTAAACTAAAATTTCTAATGTTTGAACGAAATTTAACAGCAAAAAGATATGTTGAAATTTTGGAAACCGTTCTACCTCAGCTGTTAGCCGACATTTCTGAAGTATTACGAAGCAACATCTTTTTTATGCAGGTTGGTACGCCCGGATATAATGCATATATAATAAGACATTTTCTAGAAAATAAATTTAACAACAGAATTATTTCAAAAAATAGCCAAACACCCTTCTCCGGCTAGGTCACCAGATTTAACAATTTTAGATTTTTTTGTGTGGGGATTTTTTAAAACACCTTGTATATAAGAATCGTTTTGAAAACATTCTAGAACTGCGTAATGCTGTCGCAGAACGTTTTCAAAGAATTCGTATTAAGCACTTATTAAATTCAATTAGGGATGTTCGAAAACAATGTAGAATGTACATTAGAGAAAGGAATAGGCTGTTCAAACAATTTTTACAATTGAAACTTTATTTTCTATGTATTATAATATTATATTCTTTATTTGTTTGTTCTTTCTTGTTTGTCTTTTGTTCGTTCTCTTCATTACCTTAATAGTTCATTGCATGCTTTCTTCATAAGCAATAAAAAATTACAATAAGACATGAAACACTGCTGGCTGTTTTCCTTACTGTTCAAAATCTTATGTATAATAATATCATTTTAAAGGGAATTTAACGTAGAAACCAAATATGCAAGTTTGTGTTACATTGCAAAATAACAACCATAAAATATTGCTTTTGATTTTTTCTTTATTGTATTTCATTCTTTGTATTAAGTGTTACATATCATTTTAAAGGGAAGTTAAAAATGTATAGGATGTTGCATTTAAAAAAATGTAAGTTTGGGTTACACCCCTAAATATATTGACAATATGAAAAATTGATCTACACCCCTGAATTCTGCGTAAAATTTTCTATTAAAGCGATTTTATCCCATATCAAGATATTTTAAAATAACCGAGCACACAATATAAATTGACAAATTTTATAGATCGCCCTGTATTTTCCGTCTCAATGGAGATATTAAAAAACGTTTTATACCAATGAGGTTTTCTCGAAAAAGTATTACAGAAATAGATAATCACATTTTTTCTATCTTTTCCCATTTTCAACGTACCCTGCAATTATATCGAAAATGGAACGCTCTATACTTGGTCGTAAGAGAAATATTTTCTATAATTGTTTTAAATTGATTTCTTATAACATAAGCAATAACTTTTATTGTTTGAAATATTTCATTACTACATTATTATACAACACTATCGTTTGCTTTTGGTGTTGTATATTTTATAAATACGATTTGTTACTAACATATAAAGGGTGTCCGCAATATAAGGTACATTACTTTAACAGCAGACACATCTTAATATTCACAACGAAAAACTCTTATGAACTATGCGTCCAAATCGCATAGTTTTCGAAATATTTGCAATTAAAGTTTTTAGCCCGCTCCCGTTTTTTAACTTGGGCTACTGTATTGAACAAGAAATAGCTGCTCGGTCATACATCTTTAGCCGCTGACCGAAGCCGAACGAACGTATCGATTGATGAATAGTTTAAAGTCGAGTATTATAAATTCTACATCTTTGCAATTTCTATGAAATAAAAACAAGGTTAGATGCTATTTTTAATATGTCTACATTTGTATTTTGAACTTAAAGGCTTTTTTAACCTTTTAAAGACGACCGTGCGTTTTCGTTACATTTCAAATAAATTGTAGTTATGAACTAGATTTAATGCAAATTTAAATTACTTTTTGCCAAAAGATTAAAAATAATTTAGGCTTTAAAGGGATAACTTACACTTACAAAATCGCTTTAACATTGCGTTAAATTTTCTTGATACAAAATATCTTCATATTATTAATATTTGCACTCGCTTGTGTTTGTATAATGTAAATCTTGCGAAAATAGTTAAAAATTTAAACGATAAATGAATTTCATTAAAATTTTGCTTAATTTATATTCATACAAATTAACATACATAAAATTTCTATTAATTTAACATATTTATCAAATAACTTTATAATAATTAATGTGTTTTACAACATACAAGCACACTTAGACGATTTAAAGAAATATGTTCAACTATTATTATTAAATCAGCTAGTGACCTTGACTCGAAAAAGTACGCTATAGTGAAGGTAACATGATATTTTGTCAACAAACTATCATATTTTTGTTTTTAAATACGTTTCATGGTAAAGGATATTACAGTTCTATATCCATGATAGATTTTTACGCGAAAATTTACGAATTTTTTTTGCGTTAGATTAAAAATTCTTACAGATTTATGTTCACAAAACACTTCGATACACATGTGTTAAATAATGCTTCTTATATCGCGGACACCCTGTATTTATGGAAACTTTCACAGATAGAATTCATAATAAAATAGAGATTTGGGTTTACGCTATGTTGGTCTTTATTCAGTTTACCAATGAACGTTTCGAATACCACGTCTCCTTTATCAGTATAAAAACTATAATATGTTATGATTGACAAATAAATAATTAAATAAAACGTAACAACGTTTATACCCACAAATCTATTTTATTATGAATTCTATGTGAATGTTTCCATAAATATATTTTAAACTTATATTGGAAGTTAATGTATAAGATTGCTGCTCTTTTATTTTATTTTATTATTTATCTGTCGATTATAACAGATTATAATATTTATATTAATATAGAAAGAACGTAGTTCTCGGAACACTTATTACCTAATTTAATAAAACGTCACACAGTTTAAACCCAAAAATCAATTTTAATACAATTCGTTACTATTTATTACCCCTAATTATTAATTATTGCTACTGTGTAAAACGCATTTACATTCTATCCGTAGATATTAATTTCCAACTTTTCATCGTTACTTATTTATTTTTGATCTGGTCAATCTTGATTAACCTGGCAGCCTGAAATTGAAATTTATTAAGATGGAATTTACTGTAACCGAACCTATCCCTGAGTATCTTTATTAACCGAGTACCTATCGGTAAAAGAGGTCGTTACAAGACCGAAAAGTGACTATAAAGTTTAACTTATATGATAATGCGTTCTATATAAGATCTTTCATTCCTTTAATGGGTTCATAGAACACGTTTTCGTTTATAAAAATTAAAGAAGCTGTTTAGCTCTTCTAAGATAAGCTCTTTTGTAATGCTGCTAGATGCTCCTAATCACATTCCTTCACATTCCATTCATAGTCTTACTCGAAATTTCTTTTTTAACTATTCATTTCTTTAATTCGATTATATCTTAATAATATCAAAACACCAGCAGCTGCTTCAACGGCTTCATTTCAGGTCATATCCGTGGCACTAAATTGCATGAAGTTATCGATAAAAAATGTCACATACTCACGGTATCAAATATTAGAACTATTACTGTTACTTAAAGGTGAACCTTCAAAGATAGTGAATACCATAAAAGTAAAATGGTGGAACTAATACTGCAATTCGTAAATAATAAGACATATTAAAAATAATTTACATATTCGTTCAATTAATCTTTTCTCCGTGTTTTTAATGTATTTGAGAAATATATCTTGGTGATGTATTCGTGTACATGAATTCAATAATGCATCGTATACTTATGTGAGAATGATTGCATCGACTTCATTATATAATTGTATCAATAAAACAGAATATTGTTGTATTTATTCGAAACAATGAAACGTAAATATAAAGCACTGTATAAATGATAAACTAGTTAACTTATTAATGGTTGTATACGAAGTAGTATTTATAAATCAACTCAAACAAAAGTCCTGGAATATTAGTCCTCCATAAAAGTTCGCGCTAACAGTTTTTAACGCTTTAATAATTGTTAAATATGTGATATCGTTGAACCAATTAAAATTTTTAAATGTATGTATGTGCCAAAATCAAACATTAATCCATATGAACTTGCCCAGAAATTTAAAACTTAACTTCGGATAAAATCTTAAAATTCAGCGCACACTTGACCTACAGCAAAGTTATGAAGCTTTCCTTAAACTTGTTAGTATAAATTCCAATGAACTCAAAATAAAGTAATCTCCTTGTGTTTTGCAGTCTTTTTATGTCTACTAAAGCAAGTAATGGATAGTTTATGGAGAATTTAACAAAATATATTAGTAACATGTGCACTTTTGATAAAATCTAACCCAAGTAATTTTTGAATTGGATATTGCAGCCGCGAAGTTAAGGATTAAGCTAACCCTAAAATCCGTTTACTTTAGATAATAATCAGTTTAATTAAAATAGCAAGAACTTAAGCAAAACCATTTCCTGTCATCCAAGAAGTAATATAAAAAGTTACTATCGCTCTTTTAGAAAATTAAACTAGAATAGCGTTAAAGCACTTTGAATAATTAGACATTGATAATACTTCAAATTTATGTTGACAAGCCAAGTCACGTAGAAATTACAATAATTACATTAGGCAAACTACATATTCTCTCTTATAAAGATATAAAAGGTACTCCAAATTGTCATTAAATTTTAAAAATGTAATTTATTTTGTAGCGTTTAGTTTCTAAACTAGTTATATCATATTCTATTATTGCATAATAACTTTGAATACATAAAAATGTAGAAATATATTTTTTTATTAGGCAAGTTTGGACTGTATGACAATTTCATCTATTAATAACATTTCGTCAACACTTTTTTAGAGTAATATAATTATAAATGGTTATTAGAATGGTTTCGGAATGTTACTTCTTCATGTGGTATATTTTTGGTGGTGTTATAAACTTTCACTTTTGAATAAATTGACTGAAGATGTATCATTTTACTAGGGCGAAGTGTAAACTTTCGGGCCAGGTACATAGACGGCACTACTATACTTTATATTTTAAGGTGTTGCATTTTCTCCTTTTTCATAGGATTATGCTCTACATTTCAAGTCAATCAGCTACTTGTTATTAGTTTTATGATCTACTCAATGAAAAACCCAAAAAGTTGTGCGCTGGTTAAATATTTTGAAAATCATACGTACAACGGATATAAAAAAAAGCTGAATTCGATGTTAGGGCGCTTCTCTCATTCGAGTAATTGTTAAGCGCTGTGCCTCTGAATTTGAAATGGATCTGACGAGCATCAAGTATGAGCCACGCTGTACATATGTTATTAAAAGGTTATAATATCATTTCTTCGGGCCGTAAAGTAAAAATCATTTGGTAATGATGAAGCTGTGCGTTAAATGGGTAATGCTAACATTTTACCAAAAACAATAGTGAAAGAATGTTTCAACCAACCGTTCCAACAGTTCATAACTTTTGATAAAACTTAGTTCTACCATAACCCAATAAATGGTAAAAACAATATACCACGAAATGCGCCTTAACTCAAAAAAAAAAAAA
>JAHWXV010220790.1:0-12722 GCA_024586415.1 Phrixothrix hirtus | reverse complement strand
CAGTATGAATTAAGAACCTGGGTAGTGGGGGAGGGCATCTAATAATCAAAATAATCACATTTAACTTATTCCAAGTTTAAAAAGAAAGTCCAATTGGGGAATAGCTATTTATCTATATCTAAAGAAATGGATTATTCAGCATACACAAAATAACAAAAAAAAGGACACACAGTGTTACAAGCAAACTTCTCCGGCTCTTGAATTACGGGGAAGACTAACCAATCTACTATAAAATGAACTTACTAAACATTATATTTACAGTAAATAAAGGTATGCATCAATAGTTCGGACAGAAATTATATTCCGACAGGCTCCCATCAAAACGGGAATGGTTTAATCTGGGGTCTACAATATTCGGCAGCCGAAACTATGAATTACATCGGACTCTCGCCGATACACGTTAACATACCCAATACGCCCTTACAGAATCCAATATTGAAGCAAAGAATGTAATAATAAGTACCTTTATTTTGGTCGGCGCGTCACAAGTCTACTCGCCCAAAAGCACTATAATCGTCGGCCGTAAACCTTATACGCTCCTGCGTTTGCAAGTGGACTCACACGTCCTATGAAGCTGCAAACTGGGTGAAAAAGGCAGGTAGTTCCCCCAAAGTCCACTATTTGGCTTCTCTGGGACCGGGATTGCGCCAAACTTACTCCCGCGGAAACCTTACACTCACCCCAAAACTTCACTCATACACGACCTATTTCTATGACGTACGACCTGCGTGTGATTTAACGCCACATTTCGGTAGTTCTACGACGAGTTATGGCAAATTATTCACATTCGTAATCCACAAGAGTGAAAATCGCTTACAAATGTCACTTTATTTTCTTAATCTATTCGCCATCGAGAAAAAAACTAGTCTCTCGTTTTGTTCCGACCGAGTCTATTTATTTTCGTCGTCCTAACAACTACGCATTTACCGTAAACGTACGGCGATAAATTTAAATATTGTCGCGGGGCGCCAACAAAACCTGACAAGGTATACGAAAACATAACGATCATAAATTATATCACGTTGTTATTCAGTAATTTTACCTAGAATTATGTAAATAATTGAAAGGTAACAAAGAAATCTAACATAATAGCTTGGTAGTTAATGCAAAACATCGAGGAATTATGGGAAACGGTTTTCATCTAGCAGTAGGGAGCGCCGTAAAATGTTACAATATAATATTATTATATACAGGATGTGTACTAAACGTGCGGCAAAAATTTGTCTGCAATTCGTTGGATTATTTCGCGGTCTTTTTGTCCTTGGATGATTTTCGATAGGACACATTGTTTAGAAGATATAGGGCGATAAAATATTTTTGAAAGGAAACAATACATTACAACTTACATTACACTAGTGTCATTTCGTACCAATTCGATTACGTTTCCTCACTTATTTCTAATTTTCTACAATTAATAGTTGTCAAGATCAATTGCGTGGTGTGTTATTGCTCTGTAATATGAACCGCTATACAAACGTCGAAATGCTGATGAGCATTTTACTCATGGATTTTCCAATGAGATGTCGTTAAAAATTAGGCGGTTGTACAGTGTGGGAGTTTTCACTCGTCAGGTTCACGATGAGAAAAACTTTCCCAAGTACTCGTCCATGTCTTCATGAAACAGGCACATTTAAACGAAGAGAAGGATCAGGAAGGCCAAATATAGTAACAACGATAGAATTGGAAGAATATGTGTTGAACATGGTAGACGAAGATGCAGATACTTCTGCCAGCAAAATTGCAAATGGTTCAAATGGAAGTAATGGGACAGCGAGGAAAATTTTGAATCAGAACATCTCGTATCCATAGCACGCTCAGCATGTTCAGTGATTAGCTCCTGCTGATTTTCTCAACGTCTTACTTTTTTTCAACGGCTTCTGCATACGTTGGTTCATATGGTCACCTAACTAGCTACTAGCGCTGAATCTTTTTAGGGATGAAGCAAATTTCTCCAGAAGTGCAACTAGGAGTTTCTCTAATAACCCTTTGAGTTGGAAATGTGGATAACTGGCCAATTGGATGAACATTTCTACTAGGAAGACTTACCCGTGTGGCATATAGAATTGTTTTGGACGAATCACTGCTGGATTTCCAGATGATACACTATTGCCAATAAGAAATGTAATGTAGTTTATATAGGATTGAGCGTCGGCAAATTCTAGTTTGGTTGCTAGTGAGGTTTTGAGCCCAAGGTATGGAGATCGCTGGATAGGCCTTGGTGGACCACACTTATGGCATCCTCGATTCCAGACTTAAATCCCTTAGATTTTTTGTCTATGGGACTATTTAAAGATAGTAGTGTGCACTACTTCAGTGGAAAATGAAGAAGATTTGGGATGGCAGTATTGCCATAAGAAACAACTCTGAAATTTTTCATGGAGATCGGCAGTCGAGGAAAAAAAGGTTGGATGTATGCATCCTAACTAGTGGTAGTCATTTCCAGCAGTTTTATAGATTATGAGTCTTTATTTATAATTTGCTATTAATACAGTATAGCCTTTTTGAAGAACCTTTATCGCCCTGTAACTTCGATACAAAGGTCCTTCCGAAAATCATTCAAAGGCAACAAAATCTTAAAATAATCGAAGGAGTAACCTCCGAATATTTGCTGCGTGTTTAGTACAGACCCGGTTCTACGGTTTATGCAGAATATCAGAAGAGCACTCTACTGAGAAGGTTGATGTAATTAAATTAATGGCCTGGAGATCTCTCAGCATTTCCTAAACTTATAAAGCCATTTCCTATGATTTCCCTCCAGTGTTTAAATTTTAAGATTTTTCTCGGTTAAGGGGTTACAAACATTTTTCATAGCTGAAATGTGACAACTTAGTTCGGAAAACTACCCACCATTATACGATTGAGTGATCACAAGGTAACATCGCCTTATTTTAACGTATGCAATACTCCGTATTTTGGGCTACCAAATATCAACCTAAAGTCAGACAGATTTTTCTTCGAATTTCTTTAGCGAAAATGAAGACTATTAAGCTATTTTCTTACAGCATTCGATCGTATAGATGAAGCTGCTTGAGAAATCTTCAAGCGAGTTAACTCTTTGTCAAGATATATTCCCTCAGTCTCTAAGAATTCCTTTTTCTCCGTAAAAATAGCTGTTTCTATCATCTAAAATTCCTGTAGTATGATTCATCTTTCTGCTAGCAATTATGCTGATGACATCTCTACGTAAGTTTTAGTACTAATTCCTTGATAAATGACACGATTTGCCTAAATTAACGTGAGAACCGCATAGTGTACCTAACCGGTAATAAAATTAAACTTATTGGATTAAATTCAAAATGCAAGCCCCCATATTAGAGAAGCAAGCTGTAAAAAGCTATATACACTGCAACTACCAAACATATTCGTCTTTTCCTGCATAGTCCGCATTGCAGAAACGTCACACAGTTATAGTGTAATCAGTTAGTAAAAAAGTTAATACAGTCAAAATCTCGTGACAAACTGATCGTTAAATTAATTTAGAGAACGAACAAATTATATTTAATTCGTTACACCTGTGAACACAGGGAATAATTGGTTCGCTCTAAACCCAAGAAATAGTTTCTAGGGAATCAGTCTATGAAATCAATGGAGCGGAGGAATTGAATAAATCTGCTACGTCAATATTGCAATATTGCAATAAAAAACTCAAATTAGGGAGTGGCGCGAAACGCGAAATTTCTAAAGACTTTCAACTACCGTTTACAATTTAAAACTAAATAAAGCTGTATAGCTCCAGTTTAATTCTTAAGTTTTTTATATAAAATTCAGGGAACCTGCATCTTTAGTCAGAAATGTATGTAATCCTTTAGTATTGAAAATACCTTTTTTAACAAATGTTTTATTTACTGTAAATGTGTAAATTCGTTTTGTAAGGTAAAATCGTAGCCGCTGCTTTCATTATCATTTATTTTAAATAATCCAAATAGTTCTTTTATTGCTTTTATTATATTAATTGTTTTGTTTTGTTATCTAAATAACATACATTTTAACTTGAATTTAATAAATAGACTTAGGGCCGGTTCTACAGTAACTCAGATAAAATTAAGATAATTATTCCTCACTTTAAATTAGTCTATATAATTTTTACGATTTATATACGAATACGTTCTACAGTTTTATTTTACGGTTGCGTTACATATCCTTAGAAATATCTTATATTTATTTAAATTGATATTAAGGTGAATAAATTTTGAGGTTAACATCAATCAGCTGATCAGTAATTAAATATTCAAATTGGATTATAAACATATAATTTGCCATTATAATTGAAGTAACACAATAGGTGTCAATGTTTGATGATTAATATTTAGCTAGTAAATATCTTCGATTCGGATGATGGTGAAATATCTATTTCACCATCGACTGAATAACTTTTGACAACCAAAATTATTTAAAGAAAGGTTTGTAAATAAATTAATCGATATTATGTAGGTACTTATAAAATTTTAAAATTATTTATGTCAATTGTTCTTTTAGTTTAAATTACTTTAACACTCTGCCTGAGGAGGAATTTATAAAAAGTTAATAAATTCCAAGCTTTTTCTTTTACATGTTTGCTATGTACAGAATGTACATAAATAAGTTTGCATTGTGAAATATGATTTTCTAAAAGCACATTAACCAATTATAGTTTTATGTTTTTCCACCAGGTGTATTAAATAAGAAATTATAAGTGAAATTCACTGCTCTTATTTCCTTATTTTTTACTACACAACCACCCATTATTTTTATATGAATAACAAAGCTTTTGAAAACAAACCAGTTATTATTTAATAAACACTGACGTATGTGATGTTATTTCTCTGTTTCTAAATTTTAGCCAATCAGATATTAGGATTTACTTTAAATATATTTTACTTATTGCTAACCAAATGTTGTAATTTGCACCAAGATTTAGACTACACTTAACTTATTCTGCTTCAAAAATCTTGTTATAGAACGGTTATTTAGGAATTATCCTGCATTTTGTATATGTTGGTATAATTAAGGTACAAATGATGGATTAAACTAAAATGTAGAACTGGCCCTTAAACCTACATTTTCTATTTGTTTGAGAATACTAACCAAGATTGATTTTAAATAATACGCCAGCCAGGTAACAAGGTAAATAACAGTACTGATTGTAGGTGTCATTTAAGTTGTACAGTGTCTCCCATTTTCGGTGTATTTGTACAGTATCCGTAAGACCAATAGAGAAAGAGCATTGAAACCTTTAGAATATTTGTCACTTTATCTAGTTTCGTTACTGAGATACAGGGTGAAATTGAAAATTGGCGTTTCTCAACTATACTATGTGTCATAGTTGTACGGAATCCTAGTAAGTAAGTAAGAAACGTTCCTAATACAACCTTTTTCCTTCTTAACAGTTGTTTTTTTTTAATATCAGTTACAACCTCAATATCATGCAAACCTACACTAGTATGAACGACCCTTGGCATCTTTGTTTACATACTATTGGGACTCTAGTGTATGGATATATGCACTGTGTATATAAAGTATGAAATAAGGTCAATATATTTCAAACTAGATGTGTCTGAAAAAATTCCGCGGACATACCAATTTTCTTTTTCAATTTCACGTATTTTCTTGCATTTAAGATAATTTTATCGCGATTACTTTGTCATTATCATATTTATTAAATGAAGTACCGTACATATCTTTCCATTTTTAGAATTTACTTGTATTACCTAAAGTTGTTAACTTAAGAGGTACGAGTGTCTAAAATTAGAAATTTAAGTAAAATTTGATAGCATCTTGAATTCAATAATTTGAATAAAAAGGTTCAACAATTTCTTTTAATTATTAATTAAACAATGTTGTAAATAATTATAAAAAAATTCAACTTGCAATCCTCTGTTTGCCTGACAGTAACCCAAACGATAAATAAATTATTGTTGAACTTTACGTATTCATGGTTTCCTGTGGAATGTTACTTACTACTGTTGTAAGTCTGTGTTGTAGTTCGTCAATGTTATTGGGATTGCTTCTATAAACAACGTTTTTTAAGTAACCCCTGAGAAAACAAGCTATAAGAGTGCGATTTGATGATTTCGGGGGGCACTCAATGTGTCCACGTCTAACAATTCGCCTATGCTGGAAAACTTGATCAAGATATCTCCAAAATCCGCTGCAGAATGAGGACGCGCGTCGTTCTGTTGATGCCATAAACTTTTGTCAGAATTTCTTGAATTATTTCTCCTGCGAAATAGATTTGTTAAAGTTGGTACAAGATGATACATCAAAAAGTTTAAATATTATGTTTCGTTTACATTGCCATCAAAAAATATGGTCCAATTACTTTGTTCTAACAATTTATCACAGCCTAAATTGACAATAACGCATGTGGCAGAAATCACGAGTGTGTAACCACGGCCAGCAAAGCTTCAGTGGAGCGAGATGTGGTTCGTCGGTACTTGCGAGGCTAAGTACTGTAGAGTTAAATCGAAATCGGTAAAAGGTGGACGTCACTGTTCTCAAACTGCAATCAGGCGGTGTTTACGAAACACCCTGAATATCATGATGTTAGTAACCTGCCTTAAAAGTGGATACGGACACTTTAGTTGTACTGCAGACACTAGATTACTGAAAAAGAGAAATGGTCTAATTCTAAATTTTCTCACTTATTTATGATCGCTCTATATATAAAAGTCAATGATAAATGTTAACTGAAGCTTTAGATATTTTTTACGTTACTTTCAAAAATTTAGAGCGTAATGTGCATTGAATAAAATAACTACGGGCAGGTTTTCAGAACTGACCACCTGGTATATTATTTAATTAATTAACTGAACGTTAGATTTTTAAGAAAGTGTTATATTTACTCAGAAATAAATGCTTTATGACTTTCGTCCCTAAAAATTATTAAATTGCTATTTAACTTTTTGTACATACACTGTATAACTATGATTGCACGTTAAGTTTTACGTTGATGAAATAATAACCAAAATTGAGCACAAGAACACCTTTATATAATTTTTGTTTGTACTAAAATACACATATATACATATAAAGTCAACTAAGAAATTCAACAGGGCTTACATTCTAAACACACAGAACATTGGCTAACGAAATTTAAGCTCGAAACAATTAATTTACAAAATCCAGCTGGTTATTATAATTGGGAATAATTGGATTATGCTGACAATTAAAAATAAACTCTAGGTTTCGCCAACAACACTTAAACGAAACTACATAAGCAACACATATTCAAAATGGGTACGCAACTACCAAAAGTTATGTTAAACAATTTAAGTTACTAAAATACAATTACAAAATTTACAGTAAATTAGCTTGTAATAATTTACACGTATACAAATAACTTAAGAATCAAAAATGTTTATTCAATCAGTAATTATTGGAAGGTCATAATCCATTTGTTTCAATTCATTTCAAAATTAAACGGTAGCAACAGTGTATCTTTTATTACGTTTCGTAAATTTACAAACTAAGACGATCTTGTAGTTCTTGATAAGTTACTTTTAAAAATCGAAATGTGTTGGATTCCTTTATTTTATACATACAAAAGTACGTAGAGAGCACTTACTATTTTTGAAGATTCTCAAGGCAAAGCCGCACTTGTATCTTAATTACATGAAGATCCCTCATGGGTGAAGCTAACGGCACGGTACCTGCCCAAATCTTGCCAAATTTTAACTCACAAATTAATTCTGGAAATCCTAACTTCGACAAGATTGGCCTAGTGGATTAATAACTTTGACAATGACGGACTTTTAATCTAAAAGTTAAAGACACAGAGCACTACTTAAAATAAACTTTCTCTCCGCGAACTGTATTGCTTAAAAACTGGTAACTAACTATTGTATGTTTTCCACTCTGAATCTTAAAATTGCATCACTTTCAACCTTGGCGTCGGATATCTTGAAACGCTTTGTAATTATCAAGATATACAAATAACCTTTAAACAAGGTTCTCGCATATTCATATACATTACCTATTTCAGATTCTGCTTATATGCCGATTGACATTACCTTTTGAAGTAAAACTGCATTTGTCTGAAAAAAATAGATTTTTTTCAAGTTAGGACATCATTACACCTAGTCATTATTTGTTTGCAAAATTCTATTCTTCAAGCGGGCTCATTATGACTTAATTTCTGTGCAAGTTGTATTTTGAAAGGATGCCACTTTTTCATACTTGAGTATTGGCGGAATTTTAGCAGACACATTTAATTTGGAAGATATTGAACTTATTCCATACATTATGTACACAGTGTATACATGGTACACATACAATAGCAGCTCAACAGTATGAACACAAAAATCCCTAGGGTTGTTCGTACTAGTGTCAGTGTTCAGGACATTGGGGTTGTAATTGATACTAAAACAACAATAATTGCTAAGAAGAGGCATCAATAGTTAATATATTAAACAAATACATAGTTGCTAAACTTTTGCAAACGTTTTAAAATAAAAAATCCAAAATATTAAATTTTCTATTTACTAAAAAGTCGTTCACATTATTGAAAGGTGATCATTGTTCATATTCTATGACCGTCAATGTGAAAAAATCCTGTTCACGTTATACGGCTATTCATAATAACAACAGCTTACATTAACAAAACTTCTACTTCTGCTGGCAATACCAGAAGTATACAGGGTGTTTCAAATAATATGACATTCCTTTTTAAGGATGAAAGCAGGCCCCAATAAGTTTAAAATTAAAACAAATACGAATATTAAAAATTCCTTTTTTTAATAATGACGAGTCAACTATACACATTTTTTGTCATATACAAATATCATCGAGTAAATGTTTACTACTAAATAAAGATTGCCGCAGTAGAAGAGAATTGTACGTGTTTATTTTAACTTTAGAAGCAGACGCATAAAAAGAAGACTGTAAAATGATACGCCTTTTTAAATGTAGCGTTTCGTTGTCTAACCAGTGTTTTAATAATAAAAACTAAATCGCAAATTGTGCCCATCTACACCGTGTTTAAATTGTACACAGGTCTGTAATAATGAAGTACTTGCAGAGGTATAATTCAATTAATACGCATTTAAAAACTGTAAAATGAAAAATTAGATTAAGAGATATAAATCTAATTATTTATGATAACGTGGTTCAAATGTTTAAGACAATTTAATTGGCCATTTAGGTAATTAATTATGTATCCAAAGAAAATGTCGGGTAGAAGTGTTTTGAAAGTCTTAAAATGTAAGGTAATCTAATTAATTACATTAAGTCTCACCAATAAGATTCTTTTAAAGGTATCAATTATTACAATATTCCTCTAGTTTCAAAAATTGCTTTTGAAACAGCGTAAAAAACAATGTTTGATTATTCTAAGTCGAATTAGGCAAATTATTGTGCCATGAATACTGATACAAAACCAATTAGAAAAATCTAAAACGTCAAAGTGTTTAAAGTATTTTTAGTTTAATTTTAGAAATGAAAATTGATTTTAGGTGTAAAATTAGAAAATCTCAATAAATAATTTCTTAAGCTGTCTTTACATTTTCTTAGTACCATACATGCCTAAACTCTATTATTATTATTATCAGTTATTAATAAATAACTTCTTTAAAATTGCTAAAAGGATTGTATACATTATTTCTAAATGTGAAAGGGCAATCCCCTTATCCTGTTATTTATTGCAGTAAACAAATTGTAATGTGCCTGCTATAGCCGTAAAAGTTTGTTACTGTAAATTGATACTGTTAAGTAGGTCAATTATAATTTTATGAATAATTTTACAGTTTTAGTCTGAATGCAATCATAGGCGCCTCGTTGCACATAATTAGAAAAAAGGACTTCTTTGTATTCGTATTACATTTAATTTTACGCTTATTGAGGTTCGGGTATCTGTAGGGTCTATTTTCATTCCTTAAAAGGAATGTCATATTATCTGAAACACCCTGTATAGAGAACTAAAAAGGATATGAAAACTATACAAGACATGGGCACCTAATGGGATATGGTCTTTCGACAGCAAATATTTATAAAGTTGCCACTCGTCTTGAACTGGTGGAAGCAGTTCCCAACTTCATTTTTGTAAATATAATGCACCAAATTCTTTTCCGGGTATTAATTTAGTATAAAAATTAAAGTTAGTTTACCAATTTTTATTCCCCTGCAGTTTATGCTTTAGGGATATAATTTATTTTATCCTGATGAGGGCCGAAATCACTGAAAAATCGGTGTCTAGCGAACATTAAATACTACTGCCGCGATACTTTTATAGCTATAAGGCGTAACAATGGCATAATTACCCACCAACAATTTTGAAAATATTTATAGGTGTAGCGGAGAACTTGAGGCTCGTCCACGGACTACACAGATTTACCAAAAAAATCCGGTTTGTCAAATGGAACTACTGCATCTTGATGATATCAAATGATGAAGAATTTAATGAGGGTTCCACTCATGCGGTTTTCCTAAACCTATCTTCAACAGTTTCTTAGTTATGGATATATTTCGGCATCATTGTGATTTCTGTCATAGTAGACTTTGATAATAAAAACTATAAAAAGTAACGGTTTACTTTTTCATTTATTATATGCATATGTTCAAAATGAGAACTATTGACCTATAACCGTTAAAAATTTTAGTGCAGTGCGTTGGCTAGTGGTCTTTCTTTTATTATGTAAGCGCAAAATTTTGTTCAGCGATGAAGCTCATTTTTGGTTAAATGGATACGTCAATAAGCAAAAATTCCGCATTTGGAGTAAAGAGAATTCTCGTACCATTGTCAAAACATCGTTTCATCCCGAAAAAGTCACTGTTTAGTGAGCTTTATGGGTCGGTGGAATCATTAGTCCATCTTTCTTCAAAAACGGTGCCGACCAGAATGTAACAGTTAATGGTGATCGCTACAGAGCCATGATCATCGACCTTTTTGTACCACAATTGAGTGCCCTTGATGTAGAGGAGCTGTGGTTTCAAAAAGACGGTGCAATATGCCACACCGCGCGTGCCACAATTGATTTATTGAACGAAACGTTCGGCGAACGAATACTTTCGCGTAATGGACCCTTGAATTGCCTCCAAGATCCTGCGATTTAACACCGTTGGACTATCTTTTGTGTGGCTATGTGATATCTCTGGTCTACGCCGATAAGCCGCATACGATTGACGTCTTGGAAGACAACATTCGCTACGTTATCACTGATGTGCCGGCTCCATTGCTGCAAAAAGTGATAGAAAATTGGAGTTTCCGATTGGACTTCCTCCGAGCCAGCCGAGGTAGCTATATGCCGAAAATCGTATTCAAATGAAAGTGGCAAAGAATTATCTTTCTAACAAAGTCAAATCCATGTCAATTATCACCATTTATCTGCGTTTTATTTATGTTTAAAGTTCTATGTCTCTATAAAAAACTCCTTTTATAAACAATTATAATGAATTGCTTGATTACGTACTTTAGTTACGTAATCTTTGTTTGGTTTTAGAATGAAGTAGACAAACTAGTTCGAACTTCATTGATGTTTATCAACCAGTTCAGGATTAAAAAGCCTTCCCTATAAAGGATTTTAATATTTACAATCCTTTACTGTTACTTGCTGAGAACCTTTTGCATAATCGGTCTAGATAAATGTTTATGTAAGAACAACATTTTACAATCTGTACATTTATTGAAAATTCAAATTAAATAAAATTACAAATCAACAATATTCACATTTAAATATTAAAATACACAAATCCTAAAGAAGCATGTAATGTTTACAAACCTTTCAGTCGTTTCCCTTTACAAACTAATGACAGGTAGTAAACAAGACTTTACAGTATTTTATTTATATGCATTAGGGAAACAACTTTTGTTCTTTAAATCTATTTATTCAAGTTAGAACAGAATTTTAATTTAAAAATTTAATCAACTAACATGAAACACTTTTGCCTTTGTTCAATGTACGTTATAAGAAAGTTGAAAAATACACTTGCTGTTTAATTTTCCTTCTGGCAACGAAACTTCCAGGTCAGCTGTCTTTAAAAAGATTTACGTCCCTTTTAAATATCCAATTCAAACTTGCAGTCTTCTCTTAAGATTGCGCCTATGATCATTGGATTCTATTTTCTTGTTACCTTAGGAAAATTAAATCCACGTTGCTATGCAAACTTCAGAGCTTACAGATGCCACGACTCACATATATGTGACACAAAGTTAAATTTGTTTACATTCCTAACTCAACGGACTTTACAACTAGGCTTCGCTTGATTGATTCACCACCTATACTCACTTGCATAAAAAGATACAAGATGAAATTGCGTCCTCAAATCTTATATTAACATTTGGACATCCCACTCCTGTATTTTTTATCCAATGACTGATTCCAGATTTCAAAATTTTAGTTTCATGTTTGAAATAATGAACGTTAAATTTCTGTTCAAATCTAGGTCTTCCTCCTTTGCATGTTACAGCTTAGGCCCCGGTTTTTTATGGTCAGCAAAATGTGCTTCCCTTTGGCGGTGTCTTTACTCTAAGAGATTTTATTTAAAACGTTTCATTGCATAGGCCCGTTTTACTTTCCAATGCTTTGAAGTTTTATTTTTTTTACACAAATTTTAAAACTTACGCGCGATTTGTTTATTACGGCCACTTTGAATGTTGTAAACTTATAAATTTTTATAATCTGTGAAACTTGTTTAAAATATAATATTACTCGTTATTTTATATTACAGCAAAATTTATTTAGAAATTTAAACTAAATGATAGTTTATTTAAATTTCTAATGTTAGAACACGTAATTGTTTACTTATTAATT
>JAHWXV010220746.1:0-12330 GCA_024586415.1 Phrixothrix hirtus | reverse complement strand
TTAATAAGGGGGGTTACTTGACTAGGATTGTTGCGACAATTTAAAATCAGTAGCTTTAGGTTGGTCCCTTAATTATTTAATAAATCTAAGATTTGATATTTTCGTAAAAGGAATACTTAATTTTCTATGTTCCGTACATTATAGAAATATCGCTTGTAACTTTGTGTTATCTATCGAGGTAATCACACACTTGCTTGAGACCTGGCGATTTTCCGAGTTATTAGAACAATTCCATTGATTCTTCGTGTTAAAAGGAAAACCTATATGTATGAATACGCCTATGATAACGAAATTTATTTTTAATAAACTTTCAGATATTTCCTTATGAAATCATTAATATTTATGTGTGTGTAGAATCACCTCTCCATTTGTTTATTATTGTTAAGCTGTAAGACATCTTAAATAATTTATTTTGTTCCGTATGCTACTATTTAACATTTTCAAATAAAGCATTTAATCTTGTTCATTATGTGTGTATATTCTTTAATCTGATCTAGGCCTCTTTTTCGCTATTTGGGACGCTGATTCAGTTTTGAAAAGTTTAACCGAACAGTAGACTTCGACTTACTCTGTTTTTGCAGACACAAGTCTACTATTTGATTTTTTTGTTAGGAAATAGCGTGGCGCATATTTTTTAAGGCATTATTTTGTTGTTTGAAATTTGGATTTAATCATAGCCGCACTCGCTCGATATTTGAAAATAATTATTTGGATTTAGCGAGTCGTCTATAATTAAAATTTTAGGTAATCACGTTTATCTTTTTTGGGGAATTCGAAGTGTGATTAGCTTAATGAATTATTTAGACGATCTGCATCGATAGCAATTATTTTAAGACACATTGTCGTCACCGAAAACAAACTTTTTAAAAGCATCTAGGTTACCAACAACTGTATATCAGAGGCGTGCTGAAGACCCATCCCACTCTCCGTTAGGTATTCTGGCAGCTGGACATCATATCTCCTTTCTTTTTTTATCACGTGGACGCAGGTAAGGGCGGTTTGAAGTGTGGCAGATATAAGAAGTTTGGCTAGTTTTGTTACGAATTTGGGGTGACAAAATCTCTAATTAGAAAATGACGATAGATATTTATATACACCCAACTTGAGTATTTCATTTCATATAATTTAAGATGTGCGCTGATCTTAATTCACATTCATTCGAACTTTTCAATTGAACGTTTACGCGCAAGCAACAATGAAAGTCCTAGTCGATATCCAAGGACTTAAGGTAACCAAAACCGAGCTCATACATAAAGAACTCGAAATTTATAGTGGAAGATCAACATCCCACTATATCTTCAAAGCATCGTTTCCCATATTCCACTTGGAACCTGAATTGAGAAAGCAGAATAGATGGCTTACGCGAAACCACGATTGCATAGAGTGGTTCCAGAAATTTACTTCAACATATGTTATCCCAAACATCATTCAGCAATTAATTCAAGATGGTGATATAATTTTCGTTAAAGGATGTGGAAAGACTAATAACATAAGAAAAATCGGCTCTCAACCAGTATTTGAATCCGAAAAACAACCTCCATTAACTCCAGCTGAACCCTCGTGCTTCTATCATGCTAAAACCCAATTCATTTGCGCTTTATCTAATGTATGTTGTTTGCATAATAAATATACGGCGATGTAATAATCCTTTATCAAATTGATGTTTTAATTACAATGTAAATATATTACCATTTATCAATGAAACAGTTTTATTATGGAAAAACCTGTAAATATAAATGTAGATAAAGATAAAATATAACCTGACACCCGACTTAAAATATATTTAGAACTAAAATTTAAATTACCCCACTGCTTACATATTATACATAAACCTATTCATGCTTTAACTCTGCTAGGCTTACATGAACATTTGTCTTAAAATTATTTCTCTCCCGTCAACCCCTCACCATACCCTTTTAATTTATTATGATGAAGTAAGGGTATATATTGATATTACGAACGTGATTATTAACAACTACCTTACGCTTGATAAATTCAGCCACAAAAATTCTCATTATACAGTTTTAGTAAAATTAATATAAGATTGAGGGATAGAGAGAAAGAGAAATAAAGAATGACTGATAGAAATGAATATGAATTGTTTAACACGAATTATTATAAAAAAGATACATTAGTAAATAAAAACGCCTGTGAGGATTCCTTACTTGTAAACACTAATGTAAATAGAATAGAAGGCAAGAATAATAATATGAGAGATGTAACTATTACAGCTAATAAGAGGAACGAAGAGGTGAATAATCAACATGTTAATACAGCTGCTGCTACTACTAGAGCTGGCAGTTATCATTCCTATTATGATCAAATAAACAAGCAGTTATTATACGCGCAAAAAGGCGCGTTGATTGAAGAGCTATTGATTTGTAGTAGACATCGCTTACATGATTACTAATGTAATAATATTCAACGCATATATACCGAAATAGGACTACCTATTGGTTACGATTTATATTCCGTAATTCGATTGGGTTACATAAATTATTAAGTTAAACGCTCACAACAACAGCAAAGCACCATTTTACTAACCAAGAATGTTTGGTATTCTATGTTAGCGCGTGAAAAATTAATTAAAGCTAAAATAAACAAAACTGAAATACGCCTAAGAGAATTCACTCCAGATTGCAGGTCTTCTATAATGACATCAGAATCTATAATGTTCACTGTAAGTGCTCTAGGTATCGTGATACAAGAAACGATAGAAGACGGTAGTGTACTTACCCTTCAATTTACTAAAAGTGAAATTAATGAGTCATATTCTCTAAATGATGTGCTCAGTTATGAACTTGAAATGTTAAGTAAATTGAAAATTCTATCCTAGATAAGAAGCATTATAAAGTCATTTATAGCTTTAAATCGATCCGATGTTAGGCAAAATTTCTCGTTGTTAAAATTACCTCCTAAATGTTGTAGCGAAACAACTGCTGCTGTAATCAAAAATAATAAGAATTTAGAGACTAAATTTATATCATATATACATAATGTAATAGTTTATGAAAGAGTAAGTCAGCATAATGCGACACTTGTAAATATGCTAAATTTGTATTAAAATTATCTTATAGATTTATTTAGAGATAACTTAAATGTCGAATATTTTTAAGAGCAAGGGTTATGCATTGCACATATGTAAGTCAGTTTACTGATGCAACACAAAATCTCTATTTCTTAAAATTACAACTAAAATGTATATTCTACTTATGTATAAATATATGTTAGCATAGAAGAATAATAAACACCAAAAAACTTTTCAATGGATGTTTTTGCATCATAATTGTACATATACTTGCCGATCATGGCATTATTAAGTAAAAATAGATTCATTAGAGTAAAATATTCACAGAATGCTTCCTCAAAACGAGAGAACGAAGTACGACTTTTAGTGTCCTAAAATCAATTCGATAAAGCTAAAGAGAGGAGGCGATCTTGTAAATGATCCTATTAATGTCGCCTATTGAATTACATTTACCTGCATATAATTTCTAAGATCCCGATATTAAATTAGAGAAACGCCTGAAACATAAATATAAAGGAGCGAATGAGTTAGTTGGGGTATTAAGATTGCATAACGTGATGTATAGAGATAACAATAACTTGGTTTATTCGCCATCAAGCTCATAAAATACCACAACAAACGGGCGAGGATTATCTACCATTTTGCTAGGTCATTTCATTTCAATCAGTTAATACCAACTATTTTATTTCAATCATTTATAGGGCGACTTCATCACTCATGTGAATGACATTTATCCACCATTCGGCTTCCTTCATCTTGCTTCAATCATTTATTCATACCACCCTCTAAAGGAGGTTTATCTACGATAACCATCTCTGGCAAATTTTCATTTCACCATTAATATTATATAAAGTTAAATTTCACGGAAATAAACATATATAGTTTGAGGTAATCGTTAAGTTTTATTTCAATAATATTATAAAGTTAAATTTTACAGACATATACATATAATTGTATTTAAAACTATCTATTATAATAGCATCAAATTAAATTAGAGCCTTAATTAGTCCATGCTACATGAAAGCATCAGGCTCCTGCACCACAATATATCCAGTTTTGGCCAACTCCTCGATTATTCCAACAATCTCATTATTGACTTCAGCGTTCCCGGCTCTATTTTCAGCATATAGTACTCGTAAATCCGCAATTAATTTGTGGGCGTCGTTCCAATACTTACATTTAATGTTTAGATAGTTAACCTGCTTGAAAAGCTTATCGCTGCTCTTTTTCTTACACGTTATCACTATGTAGTCAGCGACATTACTGTTTCAGTTTATTTAATATATATTTTTTAAAGTAGTGCATAATTAAAGAAAATCACGTCACAAATCTGTTAGTTTCATATTAAATGATTCAAGAGATCTGCGGTTGTGATCTGTGGTAGGCATCTGCGGTCGACATTTCCAGTTAGGAACTATGGTCGGCATCTGGAGTCGGAATCTGCGCTCGGCATCTGAGGTCGCAATCTGCGGTTGATATTTGCGGTTAGGACCGGTTGTTGTGGTATGCCACTGCGACACCTTAACTAATTCAATAGATCTTTCAGAAAATAGCGGGCGACCTAAAAACGCTATGTCAACTTTATGTCCATCCTTATAACATGTGATAACTTAGTAATAATTTTTGTATAATGCATTGATCAGCATAACCTATGATAAACAAGCTGATAGATCAATTAGCTTTTAGCTTGGTAAATGTCAAGTTGTTTAAGAAATAAATTACATTTCCAGCTTGACATTTTTTGAAGTATTTTTAAATCCTTCAGTTTGTTTGGAGTGATCCAATGCGAAATATAGATTGTGACTTGCCTACTAACGTAAAGCGTAACATTAATTCAACTCTATTGGCCGCATATAAAATCCATTTCAAATTACTGTTCATATAACTTTAATTAATATTCAATTCTTCCTCGGCATACTAGCACTACCCTATCACGCATAACTCTATAAGACAGGTTGTTTCCAATTCAATTTCCATATAATTTTGATGCAAAATAGATTTCTTTTATAAATTTCAGATTGCTAAATATCGCACCTTTTGGTAGTATATAATTACTATACATATATATTATATAAATTAAAAAGATACCATATAAAGCTAAATCTTTTGATGTGTAGCCAGATTCTTTATTATTGTTCGGTTTCCTAAATAGTATACCTTTTTTAACAGTATAGCTACATTTAGTTTTAATACACATGTGGGACAGAGCGAATTAAATTATACAATTACTTTAACAAATGTATGCTAGAAAGTATTACATATAACTTTCAACCACCAAGCTAGGATTAAGTTATATAAAACGTTAAGATTTCGCCGGAGACATGATCTAACCTAACCCGAGGCATCCGCACTAGCAATCTGAGTTTGCGATCTAAGGCTAACATCTGCGGCTGCGATCTGCGGTCGACGTCTGCGGTCAACATCTGCAGTCGTGGTCTGTGATCGTAACCTATGGTTGCAATCCGCGATCAAAATCTGCCGTCGCGATCTGCGATTACGATGTCTTAAATAATCCAATAGATCTAATAGAAAATTATTTGAAATCTGAAAAATTTATATAATATCCTTACAACATGCGATTACTTAGCAAAAATTTCCATTTAATCCAGTCAACTAGCATAACTTATAATAAATAAGCTATTAGTTCAATTAGTTCTTAAGGTATTTAATTTCGAAGATTCGAGACTTACATATACTGAGGTGAGGCATCACACTAATATTCGAACCACCAAAAAAGACCTCACCAATTATACAGTTAGATCCAACGAAATATAACAACATACAATTTGTAAATAGTTTAAATACATTATCACATACACCTTCAATCAGATAAACTTTAGAATGAAATATGTCAAAAGTGCCTTATCATATTGGATTTATCAGTTACATTCGCCTAATTTCCATATGTAGACATTAGTTAAATTTACATATATTAATAATTTAACAACATACGCAGCGCTAACATATGCGATCAATAACGCGGTGGCATACCACGGTGGTACTTGGTATTTAAATGCATACAAATCTTTAACATCTTAAACGTTTACATTTTAAACACCAAGTTGCGCCGTGATATGCCTCACTGTTATCAATAGCATATTGTACCGGCGCGTATATTGCTAAATTATTAATATATGTAAATTTAACTAACGTCTATAAGAGGAAATTAAGCGTATCTAACTGATAAATTGAAGATAATAAGTCACTTTTGGCATATTTCATTCTAAAGTTTATCTGATTGAAGGTGAATGTGATAATGTATTTTCAACTATTTACAAAATGTATGTTGATTTATTTCGTTGAATGCAACCATGTAGATAGTGAGGTCTTTCTTTAGTGGTTCGAATATTAGTGCGATGCCACGCCTAAGTACGTGTAAGTCTCGAATTTTCGAAACTTAATATGTTAGGAACTAATTGGACTAATAGCTTATTTATTATAAGTTAAGCTAGCTGAATGGATAAGTTATGCCAGTTGACTGGATTGAATAGAAATTTTTACTAAGTAATCGCATGTTGTAAACATTTTATATAAAGTTTTCAGATCTCAGATGATATTCTGTAAGATCTACTAGATTATTTATGACATCGCAACCAGGTATCGCGAGGGCAGATTTTGGTTACGGATTGCAATCTTAGATTACGACCACAGACCGCGACTGTAGATGTTGACCACTGCTATCGGCCGCATATCGCGGCCTCAGATGTTGACCCCATATCGCAATCCCCGATTGCTAGCGCGGGTGCCTCGAGTTAAGTTAGATCATGTCCCTGGAGGAGGGGTGAAGGATTCCGAACTCTTAACTTTTAATATAACTTAGGTCTAGTTTGGTTCTTGAAAATTATATGTAATACTTTCCAGCATACATCCGTTAAAGTAATTGAATAGTTTAATTAACTCTGTCACACATTTATATTAAAACTAAATATAGCTATACTGTCAAAAAGACAAAATATTTAGAAAATCGAGCATTAATAAAAAATCTAGGTTCACATCATATGATTTAACTTTATATAGTATCATTTTCATTTATGTAATACATATGTATAGTAATTATATACTACGAAAAAGGTGCGATGTTTATAAATCTGACAGTTTAAAGAAAATCTATTTTCCATCAAAATTATATGGAAATTAAATTGGAAACGATCTATTTTATAGAGCTATACGTGATGGGGTAGTACTAGTATGTTGAGGAGGTCTTGAATATTAGTTGAAATTATTTGAATAGCAATTTTAAATGGATTTTATATGCGACCAATACTCTTGAATTAGTGTTACGCTTTACGTTAGTAGGTAAGTTACAATTTATGCTTCGTGTTGGATCACTCCAAGCAAAGTGAAAGATTGAAAAATACATCAATAAATGTCAAGTTGGAAATGTTATTTAATACTTAAATACCTTGATATTTACATAGCTAGGAACTAATTGACCTATCAGATTATTTATTATAAATTATGATGGTCAATGCATTATACAAAAATTAGTACTAAGTGATGACATGTTATAAGGATGTATATAAAGTTGAAATAAGGTTTTCAGGTTGTGGTTTATTTTCTGCAAGTTCTATTGAATTATTTAAGGTGTCGCAGCCGCAATTCACAACCGCAGCTCCTGGTCGCGGATGTCAACCGCAGATTGCACCACAGATGTCGATCGCAGACTGTGACCTCAGATCCCCACCGCAGATCTCTTGAATCTTTTATTATAAAACTAACAGATTTGTCACGTGATTTTCTTTAATTATGCGTTACTTTAAGGGGTATGGTAGAAGAACCATTTAAGAAAAATAAGCGGCGTAAGTATGAGGTACCTAAGAGCTGAATGTGGCAAAACGAGACGTGACAGGGTGAGGAATGAGTAGGTGATGGATACGTGTCAGGCGAAGGTGACACTGCCTAAACTGTACGAAAGATGTGCGTTAAGATAGTTTAGACATATGGAACGAATAAGTAATAGACGCTTAACAAAGAGAATATATGAGGCAGTATAAATGGAAAACTAGGTAGGGATAGACCGCGAAAGAGTTGACTGAATATGATTGAAGGAATTGTAAAAGGAGAGAGAATCAAGTGCACAAAGGGTAGCAGAGCTTGCCAAATACGTTGTATGAATTTAATGGAGGCAATAGAAATGTATAAAGACAGATATCAATGGAAAATGATAGCGAATGGGAGATAGTAGGGATAGTAAGAATGGTGGGTAATAGTAGGATGGTGTGGATACTGCACAGTGATGGGAGTTGTAGAGACAGGTGGTAGTAGCGAGAGGGAATTGGTGCATGGTTGTATACAGTGGTTGAGAAGGTAGAAGCTTGGTACTGGGTTGTGCCTACTCCGCTAAGGGAATGGAGTGAGTGGCAGTAGTGGTAGGAGTAGTACTTTTCTAAATATATTTTAAATAAACTGAAACAGTGATATCGCCGACTGCATGGCGATAACGTGTGTATTTTACAGTTAAAATGAGTTTTTCATACTCTGAAGAGGAAAAATTGATTGATATTGTGTCTAGATATCCAATAATTTATGACACGGTTCACGCTGATTATTGTAATACCATAGCTAAAGAGAATGTTTGCAAAGCAATTGGAAATTTATAAAATAAGTATAGTAAGTAACTATTTATTTATATAAATTAATGAGTCTTTCTCGTGGTATCATGCTACATCGTACTAATGCGTGTTTTACATTCTACTTTAATAGTGATCATGTTAACTTATTTACTTGTTTAAATATCTAGCTATCCTAAAGTGTCATGTGATAAACAATAGGTAAATCATAATATTATCTATAAGATCTATCAAATGCCGAGTACTAGATGTCATAAGATTTGTTAGATGTCTAACAAGGATGGAATAATGTCTCTGTTTCATAATTAATGATTGTTTCTCGTGACATCATACCGCACCGCATTAACATTTTGTCGTATCTTGCTATTTCACCTATAAATCCTATTCGATGCATTTAAATAAATTATGTCAAAAGTTCCTTGTCAACTTCAATTTTAGCTTAAAATTTGAAGTAGTATGTATATCTTTAGCTTGCTGGTGGGAATGTATAATGAACCTGCGGATGTTCAAATTTAAAGAAGTATGCCATTTATTTTTATTTGTAGTTGTAGACTGCAAGAAGAAATGGAAATTTGCTAGAGATGGCTATCGTAGATTTTTAAAAAAGAATGAATTAGGAAATGGTTCAGCTATTTCCAAAAATTTAAAGCCTGAAGGGCATCAAAAATTGTCCTTTCTAGATGACGTTCCTCGCCATAGGTCTGAAGGATCGTATATTCCACCATCATATTTTAAACGAAGATTTGCTCCGTCACCTAAGCGAAAATCCTATAACTCACTAAATAATGAAGATATTACTGAAATTAAAAGTTACATAAATCTATCACCACAGCTGTTACAAAACGCATCGTTTCCATCTCGATCAATAAGTGAAGATGGTAGCGACACTGAAGATTCAAGCGGTCATGTCATTGATGCTTTGCAAACAAGACATGGATCATATAGCAAACGTTTATCTATGAATCCAAAAATTGCGATGAAAAGTAAAAACAAGGGCATCGATAAGATTTTCAAGCAGCCTAACAATCTAAACATTAAATATAAATATTGACAAATTAATTGCAGATTTACGAGTACTATGTGCTGAAACGGGAGCTGGGAACGCTGAAGTCAAAAATGAGATTGTTGAAATAATCGAGTAGTTGAGCAAAACTGGATACGTTGTAATGTCGGAACCTGATTCTTTCATTAAATATGAGCTAATTAAGGATCTAATTTAAATTTGATAATATAATGCCACGCTAAAATTGGATAGATGAGCGCAAACGGCCTTACTAGCAGGATCACACTTAGCGGTGAAAACAAAAGAAAAATGTCCGGCCGGCTCTAGTGCCGCGTAGGCTAGGGAGTGGGGAGTAGTTAGCTATAAAAAGAAGATGGTCGAGATAACAATCGAACACAATATCGTAGTTGGCAGGTGCAAGTTCCGCTCCTAGTGTCGCCGGCGAAAATCCTGGACTCGGTGCTGACGAGCGCCGTCTGGTTCTGAAGCTGGTACGAGCTCGCACAGGAACCAACCTAGAATACCTAAAGGAAGGAAATAAATTGGGAGCCATACACTTGTAATTAAAAAAAACACTGAAGTCAATCGCGACGCACAAACGTGAAAGCGTCATAGATTAAATCGGCGATAAAAGTTGGACTTAACATTACTCGTAGGTACTCTGCTTCACACACTTAAGGTAACGCAGAAAAGCATCAGCAAACATGCTTGCGAATGAGATGAAAGAGAAATTAATTACGGTACAACAGTGCATAGATGAAAAGAAAAACAAAGTAAGGATAGGATCAGTTTATTTTCGTTCTGAGATGTGATAGCGAACGCCTAACGACGTATAATTTTTGACAAATATCTTTTAACAGAGCAAAACATTAAAAATGTCTAGTGAAGTATATAATTAAATATAAAAATTTTGAGGACTTCATGCTAAAATGACACACGTGCGCTGAGAAATTCTCGTACCGAGCTTCGTTATCTGGCACGTGTTTATAGTCAAAGCTAAACTTATACTACAGATTTGAAAAAGGAGAAAACATTAGGTGTTCGCGAATTTAATTATTCTAATTTAAATTGATCGCAAAACGTCTATTTGCAATCAAAGAATCTACAAAAAAAGGAATTGGCAAAACAAATCAATTACATTAGCTATCTTCACTGCAGTGATGAAGGCGTTGATTTAAAAATAACACATAAACAAATGTTTAATATTGGTACGCAATTAATTAAATTTAGTTCATCCAAGAACGCTTTTACATAAATCGTAACATAACAATAATATATTTAAAGCAATAAGTAAAAGTATTAAAGTACGTTAATATTTTGAGGCCTTGTAAGCATACATGCGGCTCGCCGCCACGATCGGGCTATGCATTTGACGTCAACCGTAAATAATTAATCGTTGCAATAAAGAACGAATTTAGTAGAAAATTTAAAGGCAAAATTAAACAAATATAATGATTAATGAGAATTAAGTTACTAAAGCACAAAACAATAAATTATAGTAAATAAACGTTCGGAACGCGAGCAAGCAATTCGCGAGTCCCAAATCATGATAAGCTTACGCCATCTTCGATGGATGCCAGTAGAAAAGTTAATGCAAACTGACCAGGATGGTAGAAGTGCTCAGAGAAAGAAGAAAAAAAAGAAATGGATTCTATCCTTGGTACCTGGAAATCATCGCCTCGAAGTCGCCGAAAGGGCGTCCTTCGCAAGACCATGGATCACTGTACTAGGGCCGTGAAGAATCGGACCAAAGGAGCGGCTCCAGTAAGGGAGTCAGTAGGTTGACCACGGCGAAACAAAACCCTCCAAAGTAGCGATTCGGGGTCATCCAGAAATAGTCGATGTTACCAGCATGCCGGCGAATATTCAGATTCGACGGAGATTTCAAAATCCATACTTAAAACCACTAGAAAGTAAATAAACAAAATTGATCAATCGACCTTGCATGTAGCCAAGGGGGCCTACTCACCCTAAAAGTATAGGTGTTTTCTTCCAAGAAAAAGAATCAACTACAAAGGTTGGCGTAAATAGGGGAACGGAACCAATACGTGCGTCTTCCACCAATAACTAACACACAATTCTCTTCGGCACGCGTAGGGATCAGATAACACACCCCGCGAATGCAAAAAAATAAAGACGGAGTTAGGCAACCCAAAGCGCACCTGACAAATAACGGCGCGAAAATAGATGAAAATAGATGCAACTTGCAAAATCTGTCGGTCTTGAAAAAAAGACCGTTACAATAATAGATAGCTTTATTTAAAATTATATGTATATCCCTGTAAAAATTTACTTTATAGTATTAATGAAATAAAAATTGATAATTATGTCCAACTATATACGTTTGTTTCTATTGGATTATTTAAGATATCGCAACCGCGGATCGCGACCGCAGCTTTTGATCACGGATTGCAATCATAGAATACGACCACAGACCACGTCTGCGGATTTTGGCCGGAGGTGTCGACCACAGATCGCGGCCGCAGATGTTGACCCCAGATCGCAATCTCAGATTGCTAGCGCGGATGCCTCGGGTTAGGTTAGATCATGTCTCCGGCGGAGGGATGAAGGATGCCGAACTCTTAACTTTCGATATAATTTAGGTATAGTTTGATTGTTGAAAATTATATGTAATGCTTTCTAGCATACATCTGTTAAAGTAATTGCATAATTTAATTTATTCTGACATATATATATATATATATATATATATATATATATATATATAT
>JAHWXV010220642.1:0-11512 GCA_024586415.1 Phrixothrix hirtus | reverse complement strand
GCTCCAGCGACCAGAATCGAGTAGGCAGATGATTAACAACCCTACGAACCACCCCTCACGACTTAGAGCTGTCACCGGGAAGAACACTAGTTCTGTAAAATTGTACTGTGCCGTTCCATGAGAGTCAAAACGTCACACTGTGGTATGACCTTTCAATTCATATTATAAAATTTGGTTTTAATTATGTCCCTTTTTAGGGATTATCTCTACATATTTAAAATACATTGTTTAGGCCTATTTCTAACTTAACTTCTTGCTACATTTTAAGCTTAAAAATTGTACATTTCATCTATACTCTACGTGTACCTCAACTCTAGTTGGTGATTTGGTGCTATGGAAGTTCTAGTTACATTTTCGTGATCAGGGGTTCAACAAGGATATAGAAACAGTACACCAACGGTGTGCGAGGATTTTCGAATTCGGACGGAACTCCATAGTTGCTTGTGTTTTGCTTGGACATACACCCCCCTTGAAACAGTAGGAGGCCTCGGCTGTTAGAGAATCATGTCCAACCTGACAGGGTTTAAAAGAGCGGTTGCATCAGTGACCAAAGTAGTAAGCTTATTTTGCATATCGCGGAGTACGCTATTGAAGGTCATGATGGCATATACTGTTTCGTGAAAACCATAATCAGATGAACATATAGGCGTGGACGAAAGTGTAAAATGAATGATAAAAACAGAAGAATATTCAGGAGTTTTTAATCAAGAATAAGAAAAAGTGACTTCTGAGTTAAATTTCTGTCTTCCCAACTCAGAGTCTATGAAAATACTGTATCGAAACTCTACGAGGACAAAAGGCGAGCTGCAATTGATAAACCAGGTAAATTTGAGGAAGCGGATCGAGTGATGCAACACTCATAAAGTGTGGACTGCCGATCAAAGAAAGAATTTCATCTGGTTGATGAATCATCCTTTGCACTACATTCAAGCACAGGACGAATTTACTTGTGGAGAGCACTGACCTAGGTCTAAGACCGAGACCATCTCTTACCAAGGCTCATGATTTGGGCGGTTCCATTACACCATGCCACCTTCAGTCACTCTCAAGGATCATGTAAATATTTTGAGTGATTAGATCCTTCCATGGTGCAGATAATGTTAACTAGAGAAAATGCAATGTATAAAGATAATAAGGTCCAGATTGGTAGAACTCGTGTTATCGAATCGTGGTTTCCTGGGCATACCTAAACCTTTCTCATAGACATCCAACCGCACTATCATGGTCCCCACGGTCGATTTAGAAGAACATGATTCGGATCCTTTATATGAATAATGGTATAAAACTTCCCCAGTATTCAGGATATAGGCCATCTTAGACGCCCTTAGCGTTCTAGACTACATTATGTTAGGATTCCTTTCTTTATTATGTGTTTCCATATATTTTATCTAACGCCTGAAAAATGCGGTGGTACTTTGCATAGTTGCCAACAATCGTTTACGAGTTTATTTGTATAGAACATTAGTTTGCGTTTGATTTTCATCAATCGTATATCTATTTTAAGATATGTACTTGTCAAAAATTAGAAACACAATTTATTATTGATGACTATACCTAACTAAATAATATATATTGCAATATCTTTTCAATTACAGAGCTATATTTATATGTCTTTCTGTCTACGATATATCATAGTTGTATGGCGTCGGCATATAACACCTATGTGACATCATGATAAACTTATAATGAAAGTATATACATCAAAACTATAAACATTATAAATTAATAATTAACATATGAAAAATATTAAAATCTAATTAATATCCAACAATATAAATAAAAATAAATTATTTTCATTAACCTTTAATTACAGACTTTAATGTCTTATTTGACCAACTTTGTGCTTCGAGTTTAGTTGGACAGGCGGTGTTAATGAGTGTGTTTGTTCGCATTCGCGATTTTGAGATGTTTATTTGTTTGTTTGTTTTTGTGGCTAAGGGTTCGGAATGCGAAATTTCGCTTGGCCCTCTTGCACTAGAACTGTCATGTAGTCATTTTGCCATGCTTAGTAGAATTTTGCCGAATCTGGAGGAATTCCGGGACCAGTAGGGATTTTTAACGTGCCAAACATTACATTGACACGGGACCTACAATTTTACTTCATTATCCAAGAAGAAGGGAGGTTTTTAAATTTTTCTCCAATGAAAAATTTACCGACCTCGATCCGGTTTGAACCCGCATCCCTTGGGTGCAGGGACAACATGTTAATCACTACACCAGTCGGCGCCGGCTAATTTCGAGATGAGTAGGAATAATTTAAAACTGGAAGCGGCCTGTGTAACAATGTCACTAGGTTTTTAGAAGTGTAATTAGTTATTCTATTTTATTTTAGTTTGGTTTTATTTATTAGAAATAATGGATATAGATCTATCAATAACAGAACAACCATTAAAGAATCATTAAAATATTCCGCCAAATATGATTGACTGAGTTCATCAATGAATCAATAGTTAGAAGTACTTGAGCCCGATTGCTGCCATTCAAAAGAGATACAAGCACACTTTTCTCTCACTGATAATACATACTAAAGAAATTTTGAAATAGTTCAGAATAGCAAATGCCCCATTATTATTATGGGAAACACCGGCGCAAACGGATGGAAAATGCACGAAAAGGGAGTAGGAACTCCTCGTCACAATATTATACTGCGCCTACGTCCTTTAAAATTACCAAGAAACAGAACACAGGCAGTAAATTGGACGATTTTAGAACACTTTTTTCAATGATAGAGTTTAGAGTAACTGCAACAGTTACTATTCGCTTAAGGTGAATTTCGAAGATATTACGCAATTGATTGCAATCATGCTCTTTCATCAACTCATGCCATCAAACCTTTGAGGTTACTGATTCTACACTAAGGAAGAAAGGTGGTAGTATATAATCAGTACATACACCTGAGAATATCGCGACTATGAGAAAGGCGTTTGAGCGAAGCTCATGTCAGTTTGGGTTTCAGCATTTTGTGTCACTCGAACTATGGTACCGCAGCATAGCACTAATTTTACACAATGATCTCAAATTTCACCTGTACAAAATTCAAATCACTCATGCAATACACTAACGTGACTATCAAAACGAGATACTGATGAGCGATAAGGCTCGTTTTCATTTGTCAAGATTTGTTAACAAGCAACATTTCCAGAAACCTCAGAGAGAAATTCATGAAAAATGACCTCGCAGTGCCAAAGTCACAGTATGGTGACGATGTCTTCAGTTGGAATTATCGGTTCATATTATTTCAAAAATGGGAGGGAAAGGGTTGCAACTTTTACTGGAACACGTTATGTTCACATGTTGGAGAACTTTCATGCTTATGCGCTTGCCCGTCTTCTAGCCAACGAAGAAACGTTTTTTCAACAAGGTGAGCCTACATACCACACCACACGTGTTTCCATTGCAGTTGTGATATAAACCTGTTTTTTAACTGTGTTATCTCCAGATTTCGGAACATGACATGACCGGTCAGATCACCCATCTTTTAGCATGTGCTTTTCTTCTATAATGATGTCTGAAATTCCAAGTCTTTAAAAATTCAACACTCCATATAATCTGAAACATCGTATTCAGGAAAAAGTCGAAAGAATTCCCCAAGAGATGCTGAAAAAGGTAATTCAAGATGTTATTTTTGGACAGAAATATCTCTCTTCGATGACTTAAATTCAAAAATAGTTAAATGCATTCTTATCTATATTACGTTCATACTTGATGAAACGAAATAAAATGAATCATTTACTCTTAATAACCTTTTCAAAGCGCCTGACTCACTGTCGCGACTGTTACAAGGAAGAATAATTTGCAATGAACTTACATAAAAATCTCGCATGCAGACGTATATTCAGAATAGAAACAGACACCTTTATAAAACCCAGATATGCCAGAACTAAAAGCTTCTTTTTGTTCTAATCAGCAATATTCAACTTGAATCAAGAAAATGCTGAGTACATTTTCGTAACTGATGGATTAGATCGTGAAACTTCGATTTCTTGCATTATTTCATTGCATACGACAACCCCTCAGGCAGATATCAAAACAAGACAAATGATACATTTGCGTCTCTGTTTTTTTTTTGTTTAACTGATTGTTGTCACTTCGCAAAATTGTATAATTGAGGGAGCCGAGTAACATAGTTGAGATTTTAGTTACGTTCCGACATAAGACTTATGACTGCATGTGATTCTAAAACGTTCTACTTCTATAATGGTTACATTTATAGTGGAAAGGGTTTTTAGTTCGTGCACAATTCGTTATAAATTTGAGTAACAAATTTGTGAAAGCAATTACAACGTAAGAGCTTACATTTGATTTTCAGCAATTGAATTATTTGGTTCTCGAAGCTAAACAATGAAAAAAAATAAGAAAGGAATTCCCAAATAAAAAAGCGTTAAATCTGCCTTAGGCATTTACTAGTCACTACATCGTGCGCCCATGTTCCGATATAAAAAAAACTGTGGTTTTAGTTTTATTTACAAGAAAGCCAGAAATGATACCCTACTACAATTGCAGCACAGGTGGCGCGAATGAACTTAACAAAAAGTATTCTATCTATACCACCAATCACAGAACGAGGAGATGGTCAAAGGCAGCTTTTTACAAAAGTTTAGCTTTTGTTTTATATAACACGTACTACTGTAAGAACAGCGAAAGACGAGTTTTCATAAAAAAAATTTCACGGCTCTTAATTGTGTCCCATACGCAACGACACGATAACTAACGAACACCATATAACCACAAAAATTGGTATAAACGATTTCATGATTAATCGGACCTGACGTACCGGACAGGCCAGTACTGCTGAAGTGGGACCAGCAAGTAGAAATATACAAGGTGATTTTAAAACTTGGATCATATATACGACATTAGTTATAAATCAAGAGAAAAAAATTCTTTTAAAAAAATTCCTTGTTTCGAATAAAAACGCCATTAAAATGATGCCAATGAGTTGTTTAAGGATCCGTTGTTACGTCATTCTAAATTATAACGTAAATAAATCGGGAATATCAATATCCTTTATAACACGTGCTATAAATTATATTTTGTCCATACGTATTTATTTCTATTCATATTTTGCTGCAGTTCTCAAAAATCGAGATTTTCAATTGTTTCCAAAAAGTGTTCAATTGTGTGCGGTTTTCTTGTTAACGGATGTGGTTAGGCCTTTACAGTATCGTGCTAAAGTTTGTCGATAAATTTAAAAATCACCCCGTATGTTATGGGTGCCCATCTAAAGTAAAAAGGAGGTCGTTTAAATATGCATGTCTTACAAAAAGACGATTTGTTTGAAGTGTGCAAATTGCACAAAAAGGCGTAGTTAGATTTTATTTTAATTTCAACATTTGTAATTTTTTTTATTCGTTCGTTTTTTAAAATATTTTTATTTAAAATTATTAAGAATATAATCTAAGAGAAAAATACTTTTTATTTTAAAGTAGTTTAGTTTCTTGTGTTTTTAGTTTAATTTGTTCTCTTCACCTAAAAGACTGAAATAGATTGGTCTGTATTTTTCTTTTAATATTGGCATAATAAATATTATTCTTATTTTCTTAAACTTGTGTGCATTTTATCTAGTATCACAGTATAAGCGCAAAGATCTGAGATGATATTTTATTAAAGTATTGGTTTGACAGCGTGCTTATTACAGCGGTCTGTGAGACCACACATCTGTAGTTACATAACAAAAAAATGTACCTCAGTAGTTAAAAGTTAAATATTATTGTTATTAATTTATGAGGTAAACGTAACTTTATATTTTACCGTTGTTAATTGTTAACTCTATTTTATATTGTGGGTCTAATAATGATTTACAGAGCGTACTTATCCTCTATTAAAGGCATGTACTTACAGCTACTTAAATAGAATATGAAGTAAACATAATTTATTGAGCGAAGTCAAATAATGATGAATTTAACAATAAACATTTTTCAATTGTATGCCTGAATTGAATATTTATATAAACATGTTTGGGTCAATGTTACCTTCGAGAGAGTAATTTAAATTTTGCAAGCAACTACTTGTGATACATAAACAAACAATTTGATAGAATTTATTTTATTGTCACTTCACATGTCAAATAGAAATCACTAGTCAAAAATTGTATCCCCTCAATATTATGTCTATTGTTACATTTTCTTCTTAATTTAAATTGCTTCAATATGAAATTAGAAAGAAAGATAAATAAAATTAAATAAGCAGTTATTATAATATTAAAAAATAAATATTTCTTCTCCAGCCGATAAATAAAGTTGCCATCGTTTCACTGTGTTTAAATTATTTAAATAATTTGGATGGAGAAAAAATTGTTTATCGCATTTGGTTAAAAAATGCCAATTTATAGCTGGTAATTATAATTGCTCGCATTTTTAATCCTTGTAACATAATATACTATTAATTTATATTTTACTTTTAATCTTTTCGGAGGTAAGCACCACATTACCAATTTTACCTTCCTTAATAACGCTGCCACGGGTTAGTGGCACCAAGTAAATAATAGAAATTATATTGCACCATAGAAGTATAGTACCAATAACATGAAAAACTTGAAAATTTATTTATACTTGTATTTTTATAAAATCTGAAATTTGTCAAGGAAAAACTTTAAGTTTTTCTAGAATTTTAATTAGATTTTAGAGAGTTTACCTGGCCATGAATGACTAACTGCATCATTTTATACAAAGGTGTTAAGATGTAAACCTACATGTCTTATATCAACACTTAATGAAATTCACTTTGATCACATTTATAGCTTGTATGCTTTGATAATGTTTAAATTAAAAAACGAAGAATTAAATAAGTAAAGAAAATTGAGTAAGCTGCATCTATATTTAGAATATGGGAATGTTTTCGTTTAATAAATTAGTAGTATTATCACATTTCTTAAAAATGTAATGAAGAAAACATCTTCCAATATGCATAAAACAGAATATGTGCACTTTATTATTTTTTTTAATAGATACCACATCCACCTATTAATTTGCTCGCAGTAGGATATAAATAGCTTGACGAGCTTTTAAGATAATCTTCCTACAATCGCAGCTTATAACGTTTATACAGCATCGTAAAGCAAAATTTTAATACAACAAGATACTATTCCTAAAAGGCCACCAGAGAAAGTTAAATTAAACATTTTTATGACGTTTGAATTAACTTGTCAAAGCCTCTTTCATAAAATTCTTCAAAATTTATTACACTCTGTGATGATTCACTCTGTTGAACGATTCTGTTGGTATACCTGTATAAAATATAAGATTTAATCCTTCAACTAATATTTACACTTCTGCAGGGTAATTTCAGTAAATATTCCAATATCATATTTAAATGCCGGCATTGAATGTTAAGTTTTTAAGTTTTGTCTTTGTTAGTTCAAAAACGTAGTTGAGTAAAATTTGATATCTAAAACTAAAATTGCACTAATTTAATAATTTTATAAAGGCATTCCATTCTTAATGTTTGATATTTCTAAGTCGACAAATATTACTTTTGTATTTTTTATACAGCTAGATCTAAACCGAAACTTTATGTAACACACATAGATATCTATATTAAATCACAAATCAAAGAACGCTTTATTTCATGTTGATTTCACTTTATATCGTGCTACAACCACCGTAGGTAATTCTTCTACAATATGTATAGTTATTTAACTTACAAAAGGTATTTTAAAGTGAATATGGTGATTACAGAGGTAATGTGTAGTTGTTATTTCCATAAATGTATAAAAGTAAAATTCAATTACTTAGAGTGATTGAACTTTTACCATTTATTTCCTATAATTTACAGTTCTCCATATTTCCAGGTGATATCTAATTATATAAATTTAGCAATGGAAGGATCTACTTGATAAGCAAAGTTTGTACTTTAACACTATTTCAAAAGATTTGAGATGAAAGATAATGCATACAATATACATTTGATGTTAAAAATAAGCTGCACTATATACAGGGTGATCTATTGCAATCTACCCAATGTATATTTCCGTAAATATTTGATCTACGAAAAAATTTAAATTACAAAATCTATAGCATTTTCACGAGTTGTCAGATTTTGCTGTCAAAAAGAACCAATGAATATCGAAAAAGTACGAAACAAAGCCAATTTCGATTTTTTTTAATAGAACAACCTGTATATTTTTACAAATTTGTAATTGTTAGCAAATTCTGATTTCAAAAATATATTACACTTTATATTTCTAGCTATAAACAAAGAGGATATTAGACTTTCTAACTGTTTTTATAATATAATATTATTTCTTATTATAATAAGATTACAAACATTTTAAACTAAAATTAACAATTAAAAACAAATATTAATTATCGGAATACATGCTAAAAATGTTCTCCATTCTCTTGAAAACACAATCTTAACCTCCTAAGTTCCGCAAAGTCCTTTGTATCACCTCCGGCTCGGTATTTATTTTATTTATCTCTTGAATTAGGTTATACCTGCATGTCTTGAACATTTCTAAGTCTTCAGCTGTATATTTTTACCTTTAATTGTCCCCACATAAAAAAGTCAAGTGGTGTTAAATCTGGGCTATTTGTTGACCAAAGAATTGTTCCATTTTTCCAATCCAATTGGTATCACTTCCAAAATATTATGAGGTGGGGCCCCATCGCGCTGCTATATCAGATTCTGAAAAAGATTTGGAGGCAATTCATCTATGGCTTCACCAATCTTATTTTGCAATAACTGCAAATATCTTTGACCGTTTAAAGAACCATTATAAAATACGCTGCCATCAACCCTATCGCAAATTAACCCACATCATACACCAAAATGTGTCGTGTGGTCGTGTAATCTGTATTATATTATACAGATTGACTGTATCCCAGTAATGTAAATTGTTTAAATTTGGCATACCAGAAGTGCTGAAGGCAGCCTCGTTAGTCCATAAAATATTGCCCAAATATTCTAAATTTTCATGATATGGCAAAGTTTGAAGCCTCTGCTGCTTGTGAATTGCAGTTAATTTTTGAACCTTAGTATATTTGAAGTCGTGGAATTTATACTTTGCCAAAACTCTTAGAATTTTATTAAAACTGTGACCTAAGTCAAGACTGCATTCCCTAATAGAACCACTAAAATTTTCTGAAACCAAGTAAGGATGATGAAAAAGAAACTACCTATTTTAATATTTTTCACATTACATTGAAAATATAAGATAATTTCAATCTCTATTTCTTCTAAAATGGCAACATCACGTGTTTTATGTTTCATCGACTTGGATTTTTGAAACAAATTGTAAAAATTTCTAAATGTATTTGCACTGGGAACCATCCTAGCTGAATAAATTCTCCGATATTGAGAAACAGATAATCTCTTATTTTTATTACATTTGACATAAACTGTAACAATATCAATTTTTGCTTCTTCAGAGTAACCCATTTATTAGTATATTAATTTTCACAGATAAACAAAACAATAGCAGATGTCCATTGAAACCAAAATAATTAGTAAAAGCCGCCTTAGTTTAACAAGGGAGATCGTTATAACTCACATAAACTTGAGGATCAGTAAAACTAGAGTGCCGCAGTGTCCCATATGAAGCTTTTGGAGTGCACCGGACGATAATTAGTATTTGTTTTTACTTGTTAATTGTACTCGTAGTTTAAAATGTTTGTAATCTTATTATAATAACAAATAATATTATATTTTCAAAATAGTTAGAAAGTCTAATATCCTCTTTGTTTTTAGCTAGAAGTATAAAGTGTTCTATATTTTTGACATCAGAATTTTCTAACAATTAAAAATTTGTAAAAATATACAGATCGTTCCATTAAAAAAATCGAAGTTGGCTTTGTTTCGTACTTTTGCGATATTCATTTTCTCGTCGAAAATGCTACAGCTTTTGTAATTTAAACTTTCTTGTAGATCAAATATTTACGGAAATATACATTGGGTATATTACAGCAGTCCATAGTGTAGTCCATATTCGATGTGATTAAATGGGCAACATTCTTATTAAGGCAGATAAACGAAAACGGCTTAGGTACTCGTGTCTCTTTTTTCATACTTATTCCATTATCGATACCAGAAATAAGCTGCCGTCTTTTGTTTTTTAACTGCGCTGTAACTCAAAGTTCAATTTTTAAAATGGAAAGTTTAGTTGACCATGGTCTTAAAATATATCTTGTTTCGCGAGCTGACCGAATTTTTAATAATAAATTCTCTACAACAAATGTTGTGTATTAATTGTCTGAAAATAAAAAAATATAATCGCTTATAAAACAAACTTGACCAAAAACGCTAAACAAAATAGTGAACTAACTGACATTAAACAAAATTTATAATTACTTTTCAAAGTGCACCCATTATGGGAAATGTACATGTTGAATTTACGTCTCAAAGATCTTGTTGCATTCAGAATGTGTAGCGGTTCAACTGCTTCAAACGCTCTTTTTACATTTTCCCGTAATTCTTCCTCAGTTGTAGATGGATATTTATAAATTTTGTTTTTCAAACATCCCCAGCAAAAGAAATCCAAGTGGGGTGAATGTGCTAGCCATTTTATTGGTCCCTGCATCCCCATCCGTTATTAGGAAAGAGGTCATTTAAATAATTTAAATAATTATGAGCCGGGGCACCATCTTTTTGAAAAATAACCATTCGCCTCTCTTCTAGAGAAATACTATCAGGAAAATCTTCCAAGTTGTGTTCTAATATTTGGATATATCTATCGGAAGTAAGTGTGCTTCTAAATATACAATATACTAAACTATGTCGTTTTAGGCAGCACCATACATTAAACCCAAATCTTCCTTGGACTCGCCTAGGTATGGGTAGATGCGAATTTTCGTTTGTCCAATAGATGTTATTTTGCCTATTAAAAATTCTAGCACTTGAGATGTTATCAATAAAATTGTGGACTTTATTTATCTTCCTAAGAAATCAACGACAAAACTTGCGCCCGCAAGGTAAATATGATTTATATTTGTAGTGTTTTAAAATTTATAATATTTTAGTTTTTGAAATACCAACGTCTTTTTCAATTTTCCGTGAAGAAACTTTGTGATTTGCGTCTACAATTCCCACAACAAGAGTAGTTTCTTCGTCAAAAGTGTCCTTCTGATAATTTCTAGGTCGAGATCAGGCAAATGAACCAAATTCAGTTAAATTATCTTTCAACCTAAAATGTATATATATATAACAGATGGCCCAAGATTCCGTGGACGAAATATTATAAAGTTATTATTAGAGATAGAACAGAGTTATTAAAAAAACTTATAGATATATAATAGGAGCATCTCTTAAAAATATTTTCAAATATACAGGGTGATTCGTATTACAATAGCACATCAAAGTTATGTTTTTTCTTATCGAATATCCTATATATTTTTACAAATTCTGATAGCCCTTAATGCATATATCAAAAAATATACGAGGCACTATGCCTCTAGAGTTACAAATAAGGGAGCTATTTACATTTTTGTAATAAAAAACGGCCCACTTTGTCATACTGCTGTGTGTTAATAAGGTAAGATAATAAGCTGAAATTTAACACCACAATTTCTCTAGTTCC